>JASDQU010245110.1:42891-57650 GCA_032191745.1 Picea mariana
ATGTTTTGGCATTTCTCTTGAAGGAAGGTGTTACAACTAGGGTTTGCATTGATATTTCTTGGTGATATGTAAGTAATTTTCTGCAAAACTTCTTGAATGAATGGTTGTAGTTTCATTTCTTGCATATGTTTATGAATTTTGCTGAATAAAACCCTAGGTGACAAGCACACAAGTAAGTCCTTGTCTCATGTCCCCTTTGAGAGAAATTTCCAGCCATTGAAGAAGAAGAGAGCCTAGCCATTGCTACACTCTCTTTCTCTCTTCATTTATTACTAGTCGTACTATCTATAAGCTAAGAAGAGAGAGACGCCTTAAGCCTAGGTCTACTACACTTTAGGTCGATTTTTCTAGGGTTTGCTGAAACAGCCTTACTGTAGCAACACTCTTCATCATCAAACCCTCTAGTCTTGGTTTTATGCTTCATCTTTCAGCTAATTGTTTTGCCATTTGAGTTAAGGAAGGAGGAGAGATCACAGAGGCCTAGTTCACCTACATCGAAGTGACCCTCTCTCCCCTAGGGTTTTGACTTTGGGGCCTTCAACAACACCTAAAAGCCTTTCCCTCTAGTCCTTAGCCGTTGCCTCCTTTAGCTCTTACGTACCTCACCTTTTGACTCCATTAACCCCAAGGCACTGATCCGAATACTTCTTGCGTTGAAGTGAATTTGATCAAAACTACTCTCAATACATTGAAAGAAATCTTAACTACACTAACCCTAGATTACAAACTAACCCTGTTTGACTAAGTGTTGCCGTCAGCTTCAGCTATAAATCATTAGTGCAGCTAGACGTTTTCTTTATGAGCAATTGAATAATGATTAGAGGCATTAATTGAATGAAGTATTGATTTATTGCATTGAACGCCACGTTATTCCATCATCTATTGAAGAAGTGATATTATTTCATTGTTATTTTATAAACATTGACTTCGTCAATATTTATTGTCAAATTGCTTATATGTTTAACAAATAGTCACTAATTTATATGAAGTACTAACCCATTGAGCAAGCTTGCATATATCAGTTTATTGTTGCTTTGTCTCGGGCAGGTGTATCTCTTTGGGGGGTTTTACTTTATTGGCCTTTTGGCCGAACTACCTGCTCGGTGGTGACTTGTGAGGGGAGAATAACTGCTTTATCCTATAATCCTTTGCCTTCTCAAAACCCCAGGTCACCGAGGACGTCTCCCCTGGGCTGTACCACCCTAAATAGAAAGAACCATCCCATTGTGGTGACATTGGGTGGGATTGGTTCCTATTACGCCAGTTTGACCTTCAAACCTCAAGCCTTTTATCCTTGCCACAAACTGTGTGATAACAGGTTCGACATCCTCTATCAACAATTAGGTGGTTTTGTTTCGACAACAACTTAGTGTGGGGATATAGTTTTGTGGGATTTGCACCTGTGGTTTTACAGAAAACCGACTCAAACCCTTGCTGTATGCATCCCAAGACTGTGGACACCTAGAGTTTCAATAAGTGTTACTACCCTAGCTTCTAGCTAGTTTGGGGCTAGGGTTTACTTGTTTTGAAATGGCCAAGGGTAATGGACAAAATTGAGCAACTCAACCCTCTATCAACTAAAGAAAATCTACTATTGAGACTCAAGAGAGGTGTTCAATTTCATATGAACTATCATGACTAGTTATTCCATGACATCTTCTAGTTTTCTTGTAAGACCTATGGTATGGAACAYCGTCCTTTGCATCTAACACATGTTCAAAGTTGTAATGTTGCATATGAGTACTYTTTCTAGAAATAAAATGAGTAGAATTTTTTAACTAGAAAAAAAAAATACTTAGGATGAGTCATTAACAACTCTTAAATAACTTAATAAACTTAATGAATCACTAATGCKTCAAACAATAGGTTAATGAGCTTACAAACAAAATATGTTGTGTATAGGTAAATGACAATGTTGGTGACTTCTCAATAATTGATGTAATCACAAATACTTCTACCTGACTCTCTTCTTTCGCATCTCTTCCTAATAATATATAGTGGATCTCTCTTATCTTTTTCTTGGCATATTACTAATACTTATATATTTCATTTCCTACTTTTTGAATTAGCCTTTTGCACTCCTACAGTCTATTATTAGTAATTGTACTTTCTAGCCTTGTTGACCTACCTTTGTGGTCATTCATGGAATTTAATAAAATTATCTTATCTTTATCTTATACTAGCCAGTTACTAGAAGCAAGACAATTTGGGGGTAGATGAAGAATTAATGCCCACTAGCATAGACTTTTGTTAACCTCATGTATGTTAAACACCAAAAGGGATAAAAAAACTTTAGGTGCAAACCTCAATGTTTTTGCACCCTTAGATACTATTCACTAAACATCGTGAGTTGTACCTTCTCTTTTCTAATCTATATCAACAATTTATAGATCCAAGGTTAATATGGATCTATGCTAGTTTATTCATAGCTCTAGATTAGATATGGCAAGTACAAAAAATAATATGTCAATCATTTTTTGGCGTTAAGGTATTTACAAAAATAAGACGTCAACTCCCTTTTTTCATCTTATTTTATTGTTGTTACACAGACATCATCCCCCTCATTGCAATCACTAATTTGCTCAAGACTAGAAGTAAGGTGGTACTCCCCTTGTTGAAGCACTCAGTCTCTACATGCATGTGYTTATCACTCAAGTAAACAAGAAAATACATTTGCTCCTTTTCATATTGTAGCTCCATTTATGTGGCCTTGAGGGAATGCATCCCACATGTTAAATTGTATTTGGTTATGGCTCAGGTTTGCACCCCARTGGAATAACAATGGTGGTGCTAGATAAGATAAGATAAAAATAAATTTATTAATGTGCAAAAAATGACCAAAAGATAGGTAAATGRGACTAGGAAATACAATCAATCAAATCACTTTGTAGGGGTGCCCTAAGCTACACCAAAAGCATTAAAGTAGGAAAGCAATATACAAAATACATGAACTACATATTACATCAAAGAAGAAGAAAGAAGATATTCTCCTAACACTTAAGGTCGAGGAAAAGAAACTTGCAATGTAACTGTGGCTCAAGCTAGATTGTCGATCCAATCTGGAGAAAAAGAGTACATATATTGTTGGATTATTGAGAGGGGGAGTGAATCAATAATGAGCAATTTTAGTACTTTTAACCACAGTATATTCTTCAACAATATTCAACAGTTTATCAATAGCATTCAATATATCATCAGCAGTATAATCATAAACAACATCACATCATAATAGATACATAGTACACCAGAATTTACATGGAAACCCAAATGGGAGAAAACCATGGAATGCTTTTCTTATATATCAAAAGAATACATTCATTGGAAGCACCAACTTCCTGATTCTCCAGCTACAACTAGAAGGAGGGTCCAACCCCCTATTCTCAGGCTCCAGCCTGAAGGAAGCTACAACTCTCTAAATTTTCTAGCTCCAAGTAGAAGGAGGCTACAACCTCCTGAGTTCTTTGACTCCAACTAGAAGGTGGCTACAACCACCTATCCTTGCCCCGTCTTGTCGCCCTGAAGTATAAGTGTAGACCAATTGTCGCTATCACAAACTCTACCATTGTCTCTGTCACTATCACTATCACTATGTCACTGTCACTGTCTCATCAACATGTATCTGCTCATCAACCAACTAACACATGTACCATACCATGCATCAATTGTATACCAACATACACAATGAAACTCTGAGATGTTGACCTGTAGACTTCCTTCAAACCTTTAGGGACCAGGTACCAACATCTACTTCAAACTTTCATAAGCTTCTCACAGATACGCGACTTTCTCTTCTACAATCCACGAATATCTGTGCTTTCCTCCACTACAACCCGCGTACATCCACGCCCTGATGACCTGCAACTCGTGAATACCTCAGAAACTAAGGTTTGTTGCAACTCCAAGACTTTCTCCTTCGACCTTCCTTTGCTACCTCAGAAATATGTCGTCACAACCTTAGCAAAAGATCACTAGATCACAAGAAAGACAAGCAATGAATAAGTGTGTGAATGTGCTTGTGAATGACTCCTTGAGGTGTTTATATACTTGTGTTAGGTAACTCCTCTCCTTAATTTAGGGATTCTAGGGTTTTCTTGTTACAACAACTTTACCCTTTCACTAAGGACTTGTAACCAACTAGGGGCTTCTTGACCACTTCCTTGGGGCTTACAACTTCACAAAGTCATATCTCCCTAACCATGAGGAACTATGTGGCGTTCCACATATCATCGAAAACGGCACAACGAATACTATCCATCTATTATAGTCTTGCATGCATACATCCTTCATGTCCATATTTCACATTCAACTTCGAGTACCAAAACCACACCGTCGAGACTTCTTCAAGGGTTGACATCAATAACAACCAAACTATCAACAATCTCCCTCTTTGGCATTGATGCAACACTCAGGCATGATAATACTTATGCTCATGCTCCCCTTGTGACCATCGCTCCCCCTGTCTGCATGAATGGAAAAGGGTAATCCTCTATCTCTCTATCTCCATGCCTTACTCTATCTCTCCCCCTTTGACATGAATCGAAAAGGGTAATCCTCCTCTTAGGGTTGTTCCCCCTATCTATAGGCCTCTGTTAACTCTACTGACTTTTCTCTTCATGGTGCTTCCTCGTGTAACTCTAATGTATATGAAAAGCATTCAAGATAATTCTTTACTTGACCTCTTCAATACTTTTGTTTCTCTCCCCCTGTCTTGTTAAGTTTGATGTTGTGTGGATCACTGTGGGGCAGAAACTATTCCAAGCTTCTGTCGCAGATACTCAAAAGTTTCCCTTACAAGCGGTTTAGTGAAGATATCTGCAATTTGCTCTTTTGTCCCGACATACTCTAGCTTGATGTTCTTCTCTTTAGCATGTTCCCGTAGAAAATGATACTTGATCTGAATGTGCTTCATCTTAGAATGCATCACCCGATTCTTGGATATACTAATTGCGTTGGTGTTGTTAGAGAGTATCGTAATGGGCTCATCACACTATTTGTATATCCTGTAAGGTCTGCTTCATCCAAAGAACTTAAGTATAGCAAGTCGTTGTTGCAATGTATTCTACTTATGTTGTAGACAAAAATATTGATGATTGTTTCTTGCTTAACCATGATACCAGACCCTCTACCAAGTAAAAAACTACTCCACTTGTACTTCTTCTATCATCAATACAACCTACCCAATCTGCATCTATGTAGGTGACAAGAGATAGATCCTTCCCTTTTGGATACCATAATCCAAACTCTTTTGTACCTTTGAGGTATCTGAATATCCTCGTTACTGCCATAACATGCGATTCCTTTGGTACTGCTTGAACCCTTGCAACCTATCCAACTATCTGTATCACATATGGTCTGGAAGTTGTCACATAGAGTAAGTTGCCAATCATCGATCTCTATTGTCTTTGATCTACGTCCTTAGAATCATAATCCTTACTTAACTTGCAACTCGTCTGCATAGGAGTACTGACTGGTTTGTAATATGTCATCCCAAACTTCTTCAACATTTCTCTGATATACTTGGCCTGAGAGATAAAGATACCTTCGTTGCTCTGATATATCTGAAGACCCAAAAAGAAAAATAACTCTCCAAGCAAAGACATCTGAAATTCATTTTGCATCTCTTTGGCAAACTTCTGACTCATCCTATCATCATCACTTCCAAAAATAATATCATCAACATAAACTTCAATTAACAGGATACTATCTTGATTTACCTTTATGTAGAGATTGTTGTCTGCATTTCCTTTCCTGAACCCTTGTTGTTGTAGGTATCAGTCCAACCTTGAAAACCATGCCCTGGGGGCTTGTTTGAGACCATACAAGGCTTTCTTCAACCTGCAAACATAATTTTCTTTCTTTGACAACTGAAATCCTTCTGGCTACTCGATGTAGACTTCTTCCTCTAGATCTCCATTTAGGAATGTTGATTTTACGTCCATTTGATACACTTTAATATTCTTGGAGCATGCATAGGCTAGTATCAGTGTGATTGCTTCCATCCTGACAACTAGGGCAAACGTCTCTACAAAATCTATACCTTCAACCTGAGAGTATCCCTTGCATACTAGTCTTGCTTTGTTTCTGGTAACTTGTCCATCCTCGTTCAATTTGCTCATGAAGACCCACTTTGTACCGATTACATTCTTGTTCTTTGGCCTTGGAGCCAGTTCCCAAGTGTCATTCTTTTCTATCTGGTCTAAATCTTCATCCATAGCTTTTATCCAAAATTCATCCTTGTTGGCTTTTTCAAAACTGCTCGGCTCAATGGTAGATAGTAGTGCTAGATGTTGTTGTTCTAGTGAACGGATTCTTCTTCTAGTTTCAACTCCTACATCTTTATTTCCAATAATTTGTTCTGATGGATGATTTTTCTGCACTCCTCTACTGGGTGTCTTTGGAGGTACTCAAAGATCCTGTTGTTCTTGTTGTGCTTCTGGTTGCTCTTCTTCTTCATCTGATTCTTCATCTACTTCTTCTTCTTTCAAATCTTCTTCGTGATCATGTTCCACTGAATCTTTGCTACTTTCTTTTATCCTTTGACCATTTGTCTCATCAATCGTCACATTGATGCTTTCTACTATTCTGTTGAGTCTCAGATTGAAACATTTGTATGCTTTCATTTTGCTTGAGTACCCAACCAGTGTGCCTTTATCGACTCGAGAATCAAATTTTCCAATTCTGCCATCTTCTCTTTCGATGTAGCAGTGTTTCTGAAAACTCTAAAGTGCTTCACATTTTCTTGTCTTCCTTTCCATTGTTCATAAGGAGTCTTATCATTGCTATTTATGAGCATCCCTTTGTTTTGTATGTGAATTGTTGTATGCGTTGTTTGTACCCAAAAGACATATGTCAACTTGGAATCCATTAACATGGTTTTGGCCATTTCCTGTATTGTTTTGTTCTTCCTTTCAACAACTCCATTTTGTTGAGGTGTCCTGGCTACTGAGAATTGTCTCTTTATTCCATGCTCACTACAGAATTCCATGAATTTCTTTGATGTAAATTCTCCTCCATTGTCTAATCTCAAACACTTGATTTTCAAATATGTCTGAGTTTCAACCATCTCTTTGTATGTCTTTAAGTTTTTGAATGCCTCTCACTTCTTATTTAAAAAGCAAATTGCAGTCATTCTTGTGTAGTCATCAACTAGAAGCATGAAGTATCGTTCACCTTTCAATTCTTTTGTTCTTGTCGGTCTAACTAGATCAGTATATAAATCTCCAGTGGTTTTGTTGTGAAGTATTCTTTTGACTTGAACTTCGTCTTGGTCTGTTTTCCCTGTAGACAATGCTTACATAGAATGTTTGTCGGCTTCGAGATCTCGAGCATTTCTCTTACTACTTCCTTTTTGTTGACTTTGAAAAGATTATCAAAATTTATATGACCCATTCTTCTGTGCCATATGCCAATTTTCATCGTCCTTACCTAAGCAACATCTTTCCTTTCCTATTTCATTTAGAACATATATGTTGCTTGGAGTTCTTACAGCTGTAGCTACCAACTTGCCTGATTATGCTTTCCTTATCTCGCACTTCTTTGAATCAAACACAACTCTGTGTCCTTGATCACACATTTGACTTACACTTAGAAGATTGTGTTTCATGTCTTCGACCAGTAAAACATTTTCTGTCGTGGCATCCTTACTTCCGAGCTTGACTGTGCCCTTTCCAATAATCCTGGTTGAGTTGTCATTCCCAAATGAAACTGATCCATCTCTTTCCTTTTTCAATGTCAGAAACCTTTCTTTATCACATGTCATATGCTTTGAGCATCCACTGTCAACATACCATCAATGTTTCTTGTGTTGAGCTTGTAGAGCAAGATTACATTCTTTAGTGTTGAATTGATCCTGCTTTCTTATCCATATCCTTTGCGGTTCATGCTTATGACTGTTGATATTTTGCTTTGGTTCCCTTGGAAGAACAATGAGTCTGCAATCTCTAGCTATATGTCCAAAGTTGTCGCACTTGTAGCATTCTACCTCATCACTTAATGATCCAAATCTGTTGTAGCTTCTACAATGTGCTTCATGAGATCCTCTTGGATAACTATTTCTTGTATAGCCCTCATCGTTGCTTTTGTTCTTGGTATTGGCTCTACAATTCACAGCTTTGTGCCCAAAATTATAATATGAATAACATGATAATAGTTTGATCCCTGGGAGTAGAAGATCTTTTGAATGGTGTCACTCTTCTGAATCCTTCTTCTTCTTGAGGTCTTTCTATAGTTGGTTGTTGTTGATACTAATTTATGAATCTTCTAAGTGGTGTAGTGTCTCTGTAATCTTCCCCTTGAGTTTTCGTGTCTTCTTCTTTCGAGGGACCTTTGACAACTTTTGCATAACTTCTTGGTTTTGCTTCTTGCTCTGTTGTTTTGGAGCTTGAACCTTTCTTTGTCTGCATCTAATTGTATCCCAATCCAGATATGTCATAGTAAGGTCTTTGACTGTTAATCATATTATCCAATATCCTTGTGTTGTTTTGCTGTATGTCCTTCTTTTGAAGATCTTTTCTTAGAGTGACTATCTTTGCTTCTAACTTTTCAATGATCCAGTCCTTTTCAACTAACTTTCCTCTAATCCTCTTGTCTTCTTTTGCCTGGAGTTTTAGCTTCGTGATTGTTTGCTCGACTTCTTTGGAGTTTTGAGATTCTTCTTTCTTCGTTAGTTCTGCCTGGAGTGATTTGTTTGTCTTATTTTCCTTCTTTAGAGCTTCTATGGCACATATCAATTATTCCATGTAGCCAATTTTTGCCTCTTCACATTCTTCTTCAAAGCCCTCTTCATCAAAGTCTTCTACTTCCATGAATAGTACCATTTTTGTATCACTATCACTGACTTCATCTTCGTCTGATGAGGAACTGTCTTCCTTGGTGCAGAGACTTTTCTTGAAAAAATTTATTTTTGTTTCTTCTCCCCTTTTGGATTTTCTCTTTCTTTTTAGAGTCATCTTCTTCAATACCTTTCTTTTTCTTATAGAGACATTTATTAGAAAAATGACCAACACCACCACAATTAAAACATTTAAATGGAAGCATGCCTTTGTATTTGTCGGTTCCCTTTTTCAGCCTTTTGACGAAGTTAGCCATCTCTTCATCTTCCTCTGAATCATCGCTACAGCTACAGTCTAATTTTGGCTTTTGTTTGTCTTTCTTCTTCATCTTCTTGGATGCCTTGAATGTTGCTTCTTTCGTGATTGAATTGCCCTGCTTTGTTCTCATCTCATAAGCTGTGAGAATCCCATGCAACTCATCCATGGTCATTGTAGCTAGGTCCACTCTTTCTCAAAGAGCTGAAATTTTTGAATCAAACCTCATTAGCTGAGATCTTAATGCCTTTTTAACGACCTGTTCCTTTTTCTCGTCCCTCGAGCCTTTGATACTGTTTACTATTTCGTCGACTCGTAGAAAGTAGGCTACTATGTTTTCATCTTCATTTATCTTCAATTGTTCAAACTTGGCTCTAAAAATCTGAAGTTTGGCTTCCTTAATTTTTGTATCTCCTTCGTAGATAGTCTTCCGTTTATCCCACATTTATTTTGTGGAATCACAGTGCATAATCTCGGTATGTATTGCTTGAGCCACACCATTCTCGATAGCATTTCTAGCCCTTGAATCATTTTATTCGAGCTTCTTTCCATCTCTATATGTTGGGGGAGTGGCAGGTGCTTCGTATCCATCTACTACTACTCGCCAAACATCGAATCCTTGTGCTTCTATATAAGTTTTCATTCTTCCGCTCCAAAATGCATAGTTCTCACCATCAAACTGTGGTACCCCAATCGTAGCATGATCCATGATCTCCTTCCAGTGGTTAGACTGTTTATTGAAGGACATGCTCTGTTACCAATTGTTGGATTACTCAGAGGGGGGTGAATCAGTAATGAGCAATTTTAGTACTTTTAACCACAGTATATTCTTCAACTATATTCAACAGTTTATCATTAGCATTCATTATATCATCAACAGTATAATCATAAACAGCATCACATCACAATAGATACACAGTACACCAGAATTTACATGGAAACCCAAATGGGAGAAAACTATGGAATGCTTTTCTTATATGTCAAAAGAATACATTCATTGGAAGCACCAACTTCCTAATTCTCCAGCTACAACTGGGAGGAGGCTCCAACCCCCTATTCTTAGGCTCCAACCTAAAGGAAACTACAACTCCTTGAATTCTCTGGCTCCAACTAGAAGGAGGCTACAACCCCCTAAGTTCTCCGGCTCCAACAGGAAGATGGCTACAACCACCTATCCTCGCCCCGCCCTGAAATATAATTGTAGACCAACTGTCGCTATCACAAACTCTGCCACTGTCATTACCACTGTCTCTATCACTGTCACTCTATCTCTGTCATTGTCTCATCAACCTGTATCTACTCATCAACCAACACATGTACCATACCATGGATCAACTGCATACCAACATACATATTGAAACTCTGAGATGTTGACATGTAGACTTCCTTCAGACCTTTAGGGACCTGGTACCAACGTCTACTTCAAACTTTCATAAGATTCTCACAGATACATGACTTTCTCTTCTATAACCCGCGAATATCGCGCTTTCCTCCACTACAGCTCGCATACATCCACGCCCAGATGACCTGCAACTCGCAGATACCTCAGAAACTAGGGTTTGTTGCAACCCCGAGACTTTCTCCTTCAACCTTCCTTTGCTACCTCAGAAACATGTCATCACAACCTTAGCAAAAGATCACTAGATCACAAGAAAGACAAGCAATGAATAAGTGTGTGAGTGTGCTTGTGAAGGACTCCTTGAGGTGTTTATATACTTGTGCTAGGTAACTCCTCTCCTTAATTTAGGGCTTCTAGGGTTTTCTTGTTACAAAAACTTTACCCTTTCACTAAGGACTTGTAACCAACTAGGGGCTTCTTGACCACTTCTTTGGGGCTTCCAACTTCACAAAGTCATATCTCCCTAACCATGAGGAACTACGTGGCATTCCACATATCATCGAAAACAGCACGACGAATGTTATCCATCTATGATGGTCTTGCCTGCATCGATCCTTCATGGTCATATTCCTCATTCAACTTTGGGTACCAAAACCACACCGTCAGGGCTTCTTCAAGGGTTGACATCAATGACAACCATATTATCAACATCTATCTTAGGTAGGGATAACTCAACCAACTCTAAAGCGAAACATTGTGAATGATTGTAATCTTCACATGTGGTCATTTATGGCTAAGTGCCATCTTTATAGTATTTTTATATATTTGACTAGGTTAGCCTAATCACCCTCTTGGGCTTTGTGCCCTTATCATGTAGGCATATAACCACCTCTTGAAGGAAGCCTCCCTTCTTAAAGAAACACCTCACTTGAGAAATACACAACTCCAACTCTCGTTTGTATCATTTCATCATATTGATTCATAGTGATTGATTGTTTAGCTTAATAGCATGAATTTGTAGCCTACGGGCACCATATCTTGTGTTTCACTTGTTCGTCGGCTCATCTTCTCTTCTGTTTATGATGTGTTTATGGTTCATGATGATTTAAGGGTTTGTTGGTGGTTCCATTTGATCCTTATTTCTCTATTGTGATTTCAACATGGTATCAAAGCAAGTGTGAACTTCCTATTCCTTATTCAACCCTTTTTATGTTTGGCATTTTTCTCCTTGTGACTAGCATTTTCTTCTCTTGTGCACATTAATGGTAGCATTAATTTTTCCCTCCCACTGTGCACTCACATGAGGGTTCATTGTGGTTATATGTGTCAGTTTTTTCACTTGTAGTCTTATTTCAACCACTTATTTGAAGCCAATTTGGATTTGTGACAAGTAAAAATTGCCCCAAAGGCTAGCTTTAGGTCTAAAACTAGGGTTTTCAACCTATGTTTAAGACTGCTCCAGCTCTGAAAATTGGGGTTTTCAACATCTTTTGGACAATGCATAGTTTTCTAGGGTCTCTACCCTCTATTTCACTAGCACCCTTGTTCTTTGACACTTTTTAGGTCCTTTCAGTGGATTCAAAAAGATTGTCTACAGATTGGTGCCCCCCTCTAGGGAAACATGCTCCTTTTTCCTCTTTTTCAACCAAAAACTTGCAAGCTTTTAAAGGTAGCACTAGTTCTATTCATCGAGAGGATTGCTTAGCAGTGACATTTTCTGGATCATTGTTACTATAGGGTTTCAATCCCCTTCTTGGCCCCTTTAGCAAGTTCTCTTAAGGACTTCATGGAGACTTCTATTTTCTAAACCGGATGGAGTGCTTCTTTGTTACACATATGGTGTACTCTGCAGATCAAGTTGTACCAAATTTAAAGGACAATACTCTTGGTATTGAGTCCACCTTATTTGGAGATATTCTTCATATTCTAGGGATTGGTACTTTTATATTGAACACTGTGACTGGTGACACAAGGCCTACTCCTTAACTTCCAACAGTGATTCATAGTGACTCTAACAAGCCTGTGGCAATTTGTTTCCACTCACAAGTCCACGCGACCTATCCCACTCTACTTTACTAATGATTCTCGAGTTGTTTTAGTAGATCAATTTGATTGCATGGATCTATGCCCTTCACACTATGATATTTGTCCTTATGGGACATCCTATGTATAGCACACTTCAATGGCTCTTTTTTTCAAATCTCCGCAAAAGAACCCCTTTGCTAGATAGTGGAACTGTATTGGTTTTGGTGCTACAATGTTTTGGAGAGGTTCTATCTTCATACGGCTCACGTTCAACATTACAAGGGGAAGGTGCTAGCTAATGTTTTCTCTTCCTAGCCTCCTATCGATCTTCAAGGAAAATATTGTGCATACAGCCAGCCTTGTGTTGAGATGGGTATCGGTTAACCCTCTCACTTCTTTATTCTGGCTACAGTGGACCAGCTTTTCAAGTTGGTTATCCACACACCAACTCTCACTTGTATTCCAACCACCTATAGTCTATATTTTTTACAAGGTCACACTTTATTAGGAGTTGGGTATTTATAAACCAAATTATGGAGGAAATTCGAGGGACACATTAATTTGTAGAATTAATGTGTATAACAAGTGAAGGTACAAGATTGAGGTCCATCCAGCTGTGGTCTAGCAACAACTTGGAGTAGTTGTTGTGATAACGACTTAAGTTCAAATCCTCCATAATTGGGGTATTTATTAGGACCCCCTTTGCCATCCATGATTCGAATTATGGAGGAAATTCAAGGGACACAAATTAATTTGTAGAATTAATGTTTATAACAAGCAAAGGTAGAGGACTAAGATCCATCAAGTTCTGGTCTAGCAACAACTTGGAGCAATTGTCGTGATAATGACCCAAGTTCAAATCCTGGAGGGCATGCTCCCCTTGTGTGTGGGGTTTGTCTAACATGGTTATTGATTAACATGAATATTGTTAATGTAGCCTTCAGGCAAATTATCATATTGTGCTAGCAAGTTACCAGAAAACCCTATTCTTCACTTAAGTGTGTGAGGGCGAGTCGAGCCTATTTCTAAGTTTACCATCTATAAAAAGACAAGTTCCCATTTAAAAAAACAGAGGAAGGTAGATCACAATAATGAGGGCAAAAAGTAATTGCAAAGCAATGTCTACATTAAAGCATTTACAATAATCTACAACAATAGAATGCATCAGTGAATAAACTAAAAATGCATAACTAAGTAAACAAGACTCATTGTAAATGTAAGCTCTATTCATGAGCCACTACACTCATGGAGGTAGCAATCTTTGGGAAAAAAGAGATGCATGTTATGCTCATGTGTTAATAGCCAAAATGTTAAGAGCTAACATAAGAGGGTGACACCATTATTTATTCTTCTATAATAGGAAACAAAACAACGAAAGAAGGGTGGAAGAATGAGTTTAAAAGCATTTCCTCCCACATGTTTGGTGATAGTGTGTGGCTTGTAATGAAGTGGCACAATCTTTCTATTTGTTTCTCCAGCCTCTCCTTCTACAAATGAAACCAAAATTTACCAACAACCTTGTATCGATGCTTAACTCAATGTTGATCATATTACCATTTATATTTTGCATTGGACTTCTACTAGATGTCATGGACCTATTGTTGTATTTGTTCAATTCACTCCACAAACCTTGTTTCTCTATCTGCTTCCTTCCATGCACAAGAAGACTCCTATGTTGATGCAAACGACAGAGCTACATGAATTAGGGTCAATGGTCAAAACCCAAAACACACCTTGAAGGGGTCATCTCGAATAGAATTATGAAGAGTTTTATTGTAGTTGTGATACATATACAAGGCACATACTCATCCAAGTGTGTGGTTGCTTTAAATTGTACATCCTAAGGAGATGTACTAAAATCCAATTGACCATCTTTGTTTTTCCATCTGTCTATATGCAAAAGGAAGTTGACTCCGTTAACTTTGTGTCTAGTAGAGGCCAAACACTAGACCAAAAGATGCTTAAGAAATGACCATCTCTAATTAACACATTCATTCTTGGCATATCAAAGTGAGCCCAAACATGATCAAAGAAGAGTTTAGCAATGCCTTTTGTTGTTATGCTCTTCTTACAAGGTGCCAAAATCTACGCTGCGGGGGAGCGCCTGCCCCCTCTCACCCTCGCTCCTGAAGCGCGCTCCCAGAGGGAGCATTTACAAAGTGCGCTCCCAAGGGCGCTTCCTAAACGCTTTCTTCAGGGAGCGTTTTTCAAGAGCGCGCTCGCTTGGGAAAAAAACGCTCCCTGCCCATTTTGGGAGCGCTCAAGGAAAGTCACTCCCTGAACACTCCCAGGACAATCCCTGGTTGCTC
>JASDQU010245110.1:68469-86701 GCA_032191745.1 Picea mariana
ATTGGAGAGCTTGGAAGGAGCATACTTGTGCTTTCATCACACATATCAGAGGTTTACAGGTTGATATCGATGGAGCATTTGATGGACTAGAGGCATATTATTGGTGCACACTTTCATAAAATTGCTTCTCTTGTGACAGTTTATCTGTTGACCACCTCGATGGGTGCTGAGGCATTCTAATGGAAGTCGTCTAATTGCACATTTGTCATATCAGTTTGATTGCCCCTAGTGCCTAGCTCGGAGATGGTACTATCATTCGGTTAATGTTTGGTTGAGTGTCTTGGCTAGAGGAGGCACATTTCTCCCATTTATGGATTGATTATAATGTCACGTAGCTTATTTGGTGGTTGCCTCTTCTTTGTGCACATTTTCATGGGTGGATCAGCTCTCTAGTACTTATGTTATTGGCTTTCATGAGATCTTCACCTTGGTTATTGAGTGCCCTAGGTCATATGGGCCTTTCTAGCATTGTGACGGCATATTCTAGTAGGTTGACTCATCATTTGGAGAGAGTGCTTTACATTGGCACAGTTCTTTATGTTAATCTAGCCCTCTTAATGGCTAAATGTTGATGTTATGTGATGAGACTTGGTTCTATTGGTGGAATGCCCTAGCACGTGTGGGCTTATTTGGCATTTGGATAGCATCTTGACATTGTTGGCTCTTTGTTCTAGGCAAGGGCTCCTCACATGCACATATTTTTAGATGGATTTAGCCTTCTCAACGACTATATTTTGAATGGTATATCATATTTGAGCCTTGTTGTGTGGATGCCATTGCTCACCTAGACACTCTCGGCACATGGATCAAGTCTTGATGAGTTTGACTACCATTTTTAGTAAAGCACTCCCTTAGTTTCATCTTGTTGGCACATTTTTTAGGCATGGTCGTGTTTTATTGTTTATTTGATGGGGTTGTTCCTTTACTTCATGGATCTAGCGGACTATTTCGATGACCTTGCACATCGAACTATGCTAGCATATTGTTGGTTGACTCCTCATTCCATGGATCTAGTAGTTGGCATTTGATTTGAGGGTTGTTACACCTTGGAGGACGAGTTTGTGGAGTTGTTGACAAGGAGGTCCTAGCCATTAGGCTAAATTTAGCATGTTGTTGGCAATTTGTATTATTTTATTTATGCCTCGAGAGGAGCACTCCCTTATTTGAGATCCCCTTGCACATTTTTTGAAGTTGCTACTTGGAGGACACACCTAGGAGTATTCCAATGACTCCTTTGATGATTTGACATGGTCAACTACCTCACTACAGGGGAGAAGATCGTGACATGTGGCATTCCCACTTGGATTTTTCATTTTATTACTCTTTGTTGACTTGTCAATTAGGGTTGGTTAGGAGAAAGTAGTATTTTATGTTTGCCTGGGAGAGGATCTAGGATCTCACACATGGATCTTAGTATTTTATTTTGAGGAGGTTTGAGCTTGTACTCTATATAAGAGAAGCTCTTGCTCTTGTAATGGTTGTTGAAAGTTTGTGGAAACACTAGAGCCTATTGCTTGAGTTTATTGAAGTTTACTTGGAGCTAGAGGCATATGTTTGTGGATGTAATTTGTTGAAGATAAATGTTGAAAATTGATTTCATCAAATGTGTTATGAAAGGTTGAACCTTACAACTCTTTGGTAATGAATATGATGCTCTAGAGTCTATTTCATTTCGTGGTTGATGTTGTCTATTACAATCTATTGATAACAAATTTTTATGATTGATGTTATATGTGTACTAAATGGTTGATGCTTTAATGATTATCACTAATCCAATAGTTAAATGATCGTATATCTAAGTTTTCATGTTTTTTGCAATTGATTCGACATTTTGCATGTTTTTTTATATATATGCATCAAAATATATTAAAATATGTATTATATAAAAAAAGCTCTCGCTCCCTGATATTTTTGAAAATTGCACTTCCCACTCCCAACAGTATTGGCCAAAATCACCAATTTAGAGAATCTATCTACAACTTGATTGGTATTTCCTTTCTTTTACTTAATATTAGCGTGTAATTGTTCAAGCTAAGTGAACCATTTCTAATGGCAATCATTTCATAGCTTTCCCTGGGTCTACATAAATTGAAGGGGTCTATGATTTGTATAAATAATAGTTTTCTTACCTAAAATATAATGCTTCCATTGTTTATAATATTGAACAATAGGGTAGAGCTCCTTATCACAAGTTGGGTATCTTCCTATCATGCCATTGAGAATCACTTGGATAAGCAACCAAATATCCACGATGAATGAGAACAACACCAATTCCATACTATAAAGCATTTGTCTTCTCAAATCGATTGTTGCAGATCTAGAAGACTAGTATTGGAGCTGAAGAAATTCATTGTTTCAACACTTCAAATGCTTGCTATTATGTTGTTGTCTAGATGAACTTGGCTTTGGCTCCCACTCTCGTTGCTTGGTTCATACGCCATGAAATGTGGGAGAACCCCAACACAAACCTGCTGTAGAACTTGGCAATGCCCAAGAATCTACGAAGCTCTATGAGTGTTGTTGGCGCTAGCCAATCTCTAATTACTTGAGCCTTTGTTATATCTACATGTACTCCTCCACAATGTATCCAAAGTACTGAATTCTCTGCATGCCAAACAGAGACTTCTCTAAGTTAGCATACAACGCAAAGTATTGAAAAGTTGAATATGTTCCAAGGGTTCCCCAACGTTTCGTTGAAGATAAGGATATCGTCCAAGTAGACAACCACAAATGAATCAGTAAAGGGTTGTGGGATGTCGTCCATCATCTTCATAAATGTCACAAGCACATTAATTAAGCAAAAGGCAAAACTAACCATTCAAATAGGCCTTCCTCAGATTTAAAGATCATCTACCACACATCGACCAACTCGATTGGAACTAGTGGTACCATGGACTTTGTTGAAGAACTTTGCACCTCTGAGTTGATCTAGCAAGCCTTCAATCCATTGGATGAGGTACCTATATCTGATTGTGATCTCGTTTAAGCCTTTGTAATCAACAAAAAGTTGCCATGAACCATCCTTTCTCTAAACCAACACGATTGACGCAAATCACTAGGTCGATGTGGCCCTTTCTGATCAATTCATGGGTTTGTCACTTGTTCTCCACACTCTCCCAAATAGAATGTCAATACACAAGGCCATTAGGCGCCCAATAAGACTTCGATTAGATGCTTCACCTAATAGTATAGTGGTACTCTTGTGGGGGTTGTAACAAAATCCTGGTATTTTGCCACCAGTTGATCTACTTGTCTTTGTTGCTTCATTGCAATGCTTGCAATAATCTAAGCAGTTGCAGCAATATTCCTTTCTCCATGCAATTTGACCATAAAAAGCACAAACTTCCTAGTTTTAGCAATCAACTCCCTACCTTGTTCTTCACTGATGAAAGCAACTATGATAAAGACGTGACCTCTAGAACTTGTAGAGCTGATCTCTCAAATAGTGATGTGATGTTGTAAGGTCTAGATTAATACACCAAACATCTATTCCACATGTAAGGTTGACCAAGCAAAACATGACAAACTTCAAGGGGCACAACATCAAACAATACCTCATCTTTGAAAGGCTTGAGTCGATATTGGAGACAACATTGCAAACTAATGTGAAAGTCTCACCCCTGATTCAACCAACCAATGGTGCATGGTTGAGAGTGAGGGATTCTTGGCAATTTTAACCTTTACACAACCTTTTAGGATATCAAGTTGTTTGGATGTCATTATCAACAATAAAATGCAAAGCTTTTCCCTTCACCCACAATTGTGAGTGACAGAGACACTCTCCCTCTTCCAACTCCTCCGAGTATTCTAGTTGCACTTGTGAAGTGGCAATGGTTGCACAAGGGTCCATTGCCATAATATGCTTCCCATGGTGCCAACTCTAATGTAGGTGCAGAGGTTTGTATCTCGACCAATGTTGTATATGTCGTGTCAAGGAAAGTGTCGGCAAGGGTCCGAAATGTAACTTCTCGGCGACACCAGCGGAAAATGTCAGAAAATGTCGCAAGACCTCAAAAAAATACAAAAACACTCATTTTTTTCAATTTTTTAAACTTGTAAAGCAACAACAACATCAAATAAACACTTTTTTCACTCTCCTTAGCGGTCTTTTCATCCTAGACCTGAAACCTCTTGGGAAAAGTTAATTGTTTAATGCTCAATTATGCCTTTGGAAAGGAACTTGAATTATTGTCATTTCCCTCAATTCTAACATTTAGAAAATGACTAGAACAGATTGAGCATAAAAGAAAGTTCAATCTCTCTAATTCTAATTGAGCATTGTTAGTCAAGGTCCAAGGATGATACCTATCTCCACGTGCTAAGCATTGTTCTTTCAAAAGAATTGGTGTAGAGACCTCGTCTAGCATGTATCCTAGCCAACAGAAAGATAGTGGAAATGGAGAGAAAATACTATGGAAATGTAGACTAAACACATCCTTTATCTTTGAAGAATCCTTTTCCAAAGAGCTCGTTACTGATAAATCTTGCACTTAAGTTGCACAAGTCCCAAAGTGGTGCAAACCTAAGGGTAAATCAAGAGGGATGCCACTGTCACCTCAACAAACCCTCTTCTCACTTAAGACTAGCTCTTCTCCAATACAAGGGGGGTTGTCCCTAGGGTTAGGATTGCTAAAGCTTAGACAAAAGAGGCTTAAAGGTTATTGAAGAGTTTCTTTAGTAAAAAGGAATTTTTATAAGATTTATTAGGTTTATTTTTAAGGTGGTTGATGGGGCAAGAATAGTACCAATTATCCGATAGGGCAATGGAGTCAATGAAGTCACTATGAGGGTTGGATATGGATGATTAATGAGAGTAATAATTGCGGTAATAACATGCAGAAAATTACAAGTGAATGCAGAGATATATATGGGTGAAAGTTAACAAGATTGTAGGCCCACTATATTTGCTCTACTCATTCACATGCTATGCAAATAAGAGGGATTTAATTCCATACTTAAAGATACTATGAATCCCTTCTATGAATGATAAATCATAGTACTTCAAATCTGCAAATGAAAACAGCAAGGAAAATATATTGACATAACTTTTTTTGACTCCCCATTCTCAACAGCTGGCCACCCTACTTGAGAACTTTATTGCAACAGGTTTAATTGGTATTCCAGCACACACAAATCAGCAAAATATGGAAGATGAATAGCAACACATTTAAGAAGAAACTTCACCAATCACATTACCATAAGAGATCTTCAATACAAGCCAAAAACCAAGAGAATATGTGTCCCTCAAACCATCGACAATGAATACAATAGGAGGGGCTCATCTTATATGGATTTGTAGCCCAAACCTCAGCAGGCCGACATATTGTATCGACTCGCGACACAATGGCAAAATGTCGCGAGTTAATGAAAGTGTCGGGACACTTTCAAAGTTTTGGATATGTCANGAACTTTATTGCAACAGGTTTAATTGGTATTCCAGCACACACAAATCAGCAAAATATGGAAGATGAATAGCAACACATTTAAGAAGAAACTTAACCAATCACATTACCATAAGAGATCTTCAATACAAGCCAAAAACCAAGAGAATATGTGTCCCTCAAACCATCGACAATGAATACAATAGGAGGGGCTCATCTTATATGGATTTGTAGCCCAAACCTCAGCAGGCCGACATATTGTATCGACTCGCAACACAATGGCAAAATGTCGCGAGTTAATGAAAGTGTCGTGACACTTTCAAAGTTTCGGATATGTCGCGAAATTTTCAGGGGAAAGTTTCGGCCAGGGGAAAATGTCGACGACATATCCGATATTTCGGCGATATATTCAACAGTGATCTCGACTATTAGAATATGTTGGGGCCCCTTTCGCCAACTCTCTTTGGGATCTATATCTACGAGCTGGAGTCTTTCCTCCATGAGCACATCTAAGAGGGAGACGAGCCTTCTACATCAAGTGTTGATTTCCCTACTCCTTTTTGTCAATGACTTGATCTTGTTGGTCTCTACTCCCGAGGGCCTACCAAGGCAAATTGACGCTCCAACCAACTTTTGTGATCTTCGACAATTGACGATCAACCTTGGGTAAATCCAAGGTTATGATCTTCAATGCATCAAAAAGCTTTCTTTCTGACTTACATTTCTACTTCCAAGGGGAACATATCAAGATCACAACTTACACCTACTTGGGGGTCCAATTCACAAGGTCTCATTTCAACATGCATCATGCCCTCTAGTCTCTACCTAGCAAAGGTTGTGACTCCCTAGCCCTCATCAAGAGACATTGTCTCTATGGTCAATTTCAAGGCATGTCGTCCAAACTTTACCTTATGGAGGTGATTATTAGACGCATGGTCCTCTATGGTTCAGAGATCTAGGGACCGAGCTTGCTACAAGCAAACTAGGCCCAAATGGAGAGAATTTGGATCATGCTTCTCAAGCGCATCATCCAATGCAAACGTACAATTCCCCTACCCATTATTTAGACAAAATTCGAGGTCCATCCCTTTTGCCTTGAGGTCGTGTTTTATCTCGTCTCTTTCCTACAAATGTTAAAACCTTTGAGGACTTGGCCTTCGAGAGAGGAAGGTACCCCTACCTTACACTCTGCTCCTCAAAGACCCTTGCCTCGAACTACCACAGTTGTTGTGCACAAGGTTGGTTTTCAGAGGCCTCTCGACTTCTCTAATCAATGACCATCTCCCGAGAGCGCCTTCCCCCTTCAGGTGCTCTCTAGATGCACCAGGCCATCTATTGTCGATTAGACAGGATCTGAATCAAGCCATTCGAGAGGACACTATAGGTTATACATCCAAGTTACTTATACCTCACCACCAAAGAGCCTGAGCCCAAAGATATATTTCTATGTAGAGCACGTCTTGGAGTTGTGGGATGGCATCATCGTTCGCCCCCCATACACACATAAACACAAGATGCATTCACTCAAGATCCCTCTAGGCCTAGTTCAAGTTGGCTCCATGAACTTTGAGTGGAGACCGATTACCATATTCCCCAAGTAGATAGGATCTACCAAATGTGTCACCTGCAAGAGCTAGAGACAGAGATGCACCTCATTTTCAAATACCCTTTCGACTACAAGATCAAAGGACACTACCATTGCCTCTATAGGGACTTAAGGAGCTCCCTCTCCACTTTTTTCTGATATCATGATCAGAGATGTCTAGTCCTCTTCAGCGAAGAGATATTTAGCCATGAATATCAATTCTTGCATGCCCCACCCTACCATGGGACTACCATGAGGATCATATCATACTTTCATCTCGCTCTGTCAAATTAGGGTAACAAGAGATAGACAAAGTGAAGAAAACTGAGGTACTATGAGGCTGCCCAACAGATTTGTCTTTGACCTCTTGTTGGGCTCTAAGTTTAGTCTCCAAAACTATCATTTGTTGTTGTTTTAGGACAGCAAATAGTCAAGTACTTTTCTGCTCATAATTTGATGGTTAAGTGTTCTTTGAGGTGCCCTTGCAAGTGTTTTCGAACCAGTGGTTAGCACAAGCAATATAACTCAAAACAAGTAACACTCCTCTAGATCTTTACAACTTTAAAATGTTGATCTATACAACTAAGCATGTATGAAAATGAACACAGGTATTTTTGGTCAACATGACCCTACATAAAACCCCCCCGGGGAAAACCAGTTTGGAGATAGATGTATATAGAAGATCTCAAAGCAAAATTTACAACAAGGAAAACATATACAAGTGAACCTGGTACAATAGCAATCACACTTGGATGCTTTGGAGTCTCTTGAGAATGTCCCTACTAGCCCATAGAAGTAAAGCACCCTTCTTCTCTTGCTAATCGCTTGGCCCTCTTTCCGTGCGCTTGCCTTTGCCTTCGCCTTTGCTTGAACCTTGCCCTTTGCCTTTGCCTTTGCCATTGGTCTTGCACCCTTTACACAAGAGTGCCTCAAGTGCGCCCCCCCTCTAGAAAAAACTCCACAAGTATGTGTGCCCTCCTTCACCCTTGCGCCCTCCACTCCTCTAGAGTGCGCCTCTCCAAGTGAATGAGTCTACTCCACAAGATAGGAACCTCTCCCAAGCTAGATGCACCCCCACTCCTCTAGAATGCGCCTCTCCTCTANCACCTCAAGCTAGTGCCCAAGCCTCCATGGATGACCCTCCATGCAAGCTAGCACCCAAGCAATGCTTCTCCTCAAACCCTTGACCTCATGTACCCTCCTCTCCTCAAGAAATGCACCTAAGAGCTTTTCTTCTCCTCCTCTCCTCTCAAATCTCTCAAGTGAAGAATTGAATATCTTCATTACCCTTTTCCCTCCTTTAGCCTCTCTTTGTCCACACCCTAAAAGATCAATGGCCTGGATCCAAGCTAGCCATGTCAAATCAATGGGTGAGGTTTAATCCAAAAATCTCACTTAGGAAACCCACTTTTCCAAGTTTCCTTAGTTTGCCTCATGTCCTTTAATTCACCCACAAAGTGAATTAAATGTCACTTTAATAACTTAAGTGACTTAAACTCCTAAGTCAACGTGAAATTAGAACATAAAGTAAAGTAATAAGGGTAATAGTCTCCCCCTTTGTGTTTAGAGACTCACAAACACAAGGGGACCACTTTCCAAGGTACCCAAATCTCAACACAAAGCTCCAATTAGACTGTAGAGTGGTGAGACCTCAAGTCTCCCCTCAACCTCCCCCTCCCACGAGAGAGCAACCAATATCCCCAAGGTCGATTCAAAGGTGTTGAACCAAAGATAAGACCAAACATCCTCATAGTGACAGATGGACCAGCTCCAAACAAATCCCGAGCAGGGCAGCTCTTGCTTGTCGAATTACCTCCCAGCATTAACTTAGCAGCCAAAGATCTATCTGGAATTTCTTTGCTTCAACCTTGGATGGTAAGAAAGCAGGGCTCCCTTGCTCCTACGTCCCCCCTAGGATCATGCAATTGAATCCCACTACGGTGCGCTCTAGTCACCCCCCTCACCCTCAATCACCAAGCCTATTGACATTATCCTCTCTCTCTCTCTCTCTATCTCTCTCAGCATCAAGATGTCCAATTTTCCAATCTTGAACTCCCACTTTGTATCACCACAACTATGATACTATTATCTAGATAGATAGATAGGTAGATATAGATAGATAGAGAGATAGAGAGACAGAGAGAGCTTTGTTGGTGTTGGTTAGACCTATTGATTGGCTTAGTTAAATACTTATCTATGCTGCAATGTTTTCTTTAACTTTCTTTATCTTGCTTTTAGCATTACCTAGGAGTTGCTTTTGCACTCCCACATTGTATTCACATTGGATATATTTTTTAGTCTCATTGACCTACCTTTGTGGTCATTTGTTGGACATCAATAAAATTATCTTCTCTTATCTTATAAAGACTTACAATGCTTGTCAATTGGGTCGAGCTCGTGTGGTTGTGGGATGGAGTGTTATCCTCCCCACCCAGGTTCTATTCATGTTTATGACATGTTGAGCTCATTATGAGTAAATTGTTGTAACAGCTTTGAGCCCTATTGTTGATCTTGCATTGTCCAATGTAGAATCTAGGGTTTACCCTGGGTACCATTGTTGAAATGAGGGCAAGTACCAGGGGGCTTTCCTCGAGAGTTGTTACCTGGGAAAATAAAAAGACTTACAATGCTAGAATACATGATAATTTTGACCTATAGAGAGAAAATCAACTTAACTAGTTTTGAGTTCAAGTGTTTGGTGCACTCACCAATGCATTTCACTGGCAAAGGTTAATTGCTTTGGCTTGGGTTATCATCGATATTGCAATATGATCATATGGCATTGTTTACCAATATTTATTTATATGATTTTTATGGATGTTTGAAATGCCCCTCTTTTCAACGTATGTATGGAGGCAAGTGGAATGTTTGTGTTAAATACATAATTCTAATATGGGTGGATTTATTCACCTAGGGATGTGTCAATATCATGATAAATGATAGTTGCATGAGTTGGTTCAAAAGGCCCGTGTGTTTTATGCAATATCATTTTCTTTTAAAGTAGACTTTGTAGCCAAGTAAGCAAAGAATCTCAATAATACAGCAGGAATTATTTGCATCATAAAATCACCAAGATCCAAACATAGTTTTTACTCGATCTCCGAGGTAAAATGACCCCAATCTCAAACCATGAGAATAATGCATCCCACCAAACATCTGCTTTCAGCAGAAATAGATCATTTACACTAAATAATTGTATATTGATGCAAATACGAAAAAATATATACTGACAATGCATTCGTGTTAATTCTTCCATAACTATTTTTAGTGTTACAAATGTTAGAAATTGCAACGCTACAATATGAAGGATGTGGTGACTGATACATCTACAAAAAACTGCTATAGAAATGACTATGAACCACTTACACACTACAGATGAAATTAAGATGAGTACAATTATATTTGCATCTTTCTTACTGCATTCCACAATCAAATCTATTAAGAGTAATGTAAGTTAATTTTAATGCAGTAGCACAATGCCAACATTCTGTGAAGGGAAGATACCACAGTAAGTAATATTGGATACCCACACACACCTACCTACAAGTAGGACAACCACAGAGACCAAGGGATCAACTTTAACGTACAGTCGGGTTACTTAAGGAACTCGCAGCCACATAATATAATTTGATCTGCCCAAAATTAATTCCCCCTTACTAAATCAACATGTCAGTCGGTCCAAAGTAGCTCTAACTCTACCAAGTCTTCAGGTGGGAATGGATGATCAAGGTCACGCACCATTTGTAACCAATTTACAGAACAATGCCTGGAAACAATCTGCCGAGGAATTAAATTGCTATGACAAGCTAATAAAACAAATTTCCCCCTAATCACACAGTTTTAATACCTAGATGCAGGGAATCATGGCAGACCTGCTCTAGTCGACGTATCCCATTCCAACACAATCCCATGACACCAAGGCGATTGAACTCAATCTCGGCCCCTGAACACTAAACCAGACATGTCTAACCTCAACCCCTGGTCCATGACAATGACAATGCAAAAACGGTCATTGGGTTGTGGTCTAATGGTAAGTAAAGGTCCAAATCCCGGCGGTCCTGCCCAACCTAATAAAGCTGGGTTAAAGTAGAGAAGTCACTCTCTTTAAGTAGTTGCTGGACTCGCTTGTTCCCGCTGTACAGGAAACGGAATTCCATAGCCACTTCTTCTAAACAAAAGGAATTTCACCACATTAATTAATATAATAAAATTACCATCCAAAACATTTTGCCCAAATTTACAGACCAATAATCTAACTCCTACTCAATAAACGGAATTAGGTACAGTAAAACTACCAGTAAATTTTTCAATTATATAATGCCCACAGAATCCAAAACCCAATATACCAGTTTCCTAGAAAGGATAGATCAGCATTCTAAATATTAACATTTTCCCCAAACTATTTCCAAGGGCCATGAAAACCGAGAGCTTAAAAACCAGTGAAAATCCACGTCAAACATATTCTTACAAACATCAGAAATTTCACAACCCCTGGCTCCTGAAACCTCTATTATAACCCGTAGCATCAAGGCCGCGGGATTCGGTCCCGTTACCAACCAAAATACACTACATGAAACCTTTTCTCATTCAGATTGCCACAAAATTCCAACCCAAAAAAAACATAAAAAAATCAACGACAATAATATAATCACTACTTACCTTTGCTTCGTTGATCTTGGTGATAGTCCTCATTGTAAAACCCTCGTAGCCTCCTCCTCCTGCTGCTGCTACAGGGTACCCTAAACATGTGAGGGAAGGGGCTTTCGAACCCTTGATTTGTTGAGGGTATCCAAAAAACACGAGCAGCGCAGAAAGCTCCCGAAATAAAGTCGGACTGAACAACGTCGTCTGCAGGATTGGTTCCCGGGACCTGTGGGTGCGAAAATAGGCAGACGCCTCCTACAAATCCCCCGGTTTCTGACATTGTACGAACATCTTCATCTTTCCCTCCACATCCTCAAATAAAAATTTATTCAATAAAAATAAAAATAAAATACGGGAAAATTATTAATGAAAATAATAAAATACATTTATTAATTTATTTTAATTCATTTATTTTAATTCATTTATTTAATATTTAAAAAATTAATTTAAACTCTTCTGATGTTGATATGGCTTAAAAAGGGAGACAGTGGCCTTTGACCTTTCACCCTTCTTCGGGAATAAGTAATTTGGAGACTGTCACGGGTTTCTATCAGAAATAGGTAAAATAAAATGATGAAAGATTCTTAAGTGTTATTGCACGCTTTTTAAGTCATAGGAAGGAAGAAGTGGCCATTGATAAATATTGTTTATTTGAAATTGAAGTCATGTGCATGTTACATAGTGCTTAGTCCTTGCTAAATGTATAAAAGTACATAAGTTATTAAAAAAAATATTTGTAAAATGGAGTTTGGTAAATATTTTTTTTAGTGTTAAAGGTAATATACATTGTAAAAAAGAAATAAAATCTCTTTTCATATATATATATATATATGAAATTAAGTAATGCACTTATTAGTCCGCCAAAGGCATAGGGACTATAGTGATGAGTTAGTTGTTGATTAACTATTACTTTTAATTTATATGGATTTCCAACGTTCAACATAGGAACATTTACATAATATTTTTTATTAAAATTAAAATAAATCAAAAACATTTTTTTTCTTACTTCTTATTTGACTTCAACTTTGAAGCCTTATTGCCCCGGTGACGGCGTGCATTAATAATCACATCGGTCTATGTTAATACTTGGCCCTCGTAAGTGCGGTTGCATTAATACTTACCCTGTCACTGCGAGTACAGTCTGTCAATACCGTCTTTCTGGTGAATATGATTGATTCGATAGTAACTGAAACATGTCGGCAGGAGGAAGCATTACGATGCATTAACGTTGCCCTTTTATGCACGCAAGTTGATCCAAGCATTCGTCCGGTTATCTCTAATGTTATACTGTTGATCTCCAATGCTTTTGTAACATTAAAAAATGCAACACAACCAGCGTTTGTGACAAGTGGTGAGTAACCTGGGAGGATCCACAAGCGGTAGCTCTGGTCAAACAAGTATTTTATAATATTAAAATTAAAAATGATAATAATATTTTATATGAAATTTGAGATTATCAAACAAGTACGTGCCAGAATGTTTTTAATTCCGCTAGTAAAAAAAATTGATAATAATATTTACATTCCAAGCGTGAGGTCCAAGAAGGCAGGGGAGCCTAAAGACAGAGAAGAGCACATGCCTGCTTTTTTGGAATATATTCTTTTGGCAATCCGTCGACATGCTGCCAACATTGTACGAAGCATTTGCTTTGTTGTCATGTTATCATTTCCATCTAGTGTACAATTCTTTTACATTGATGTGACGGTTATCATGATCTACAAAATTCAAATTATTTAAGTTAATAATCATAAAAATACTAAACTTACATTGTCTAACTTTCTTACTCTTTAAAACTGATACTACGTGAAATACTTATAAATATGTAGAATTAATTAAAAACTAAAATTATATAATTTTTTAACAGGATTGATAAATTTATATTATAAAATTATGATTAAATTAAACAAACGGTAGTGGACTTCACGAGCCACGGTCATATGCCACGACCTTATCTGTGTCGTCTGCCTCTCCACCTTTGGTTCCTTCTTTAAATGATGTTGCCATTACTGAATTGGAAGCTTAGTTCAACAAAGACCATGAATAACTTGACACGTACAGCATGGCAGCTTAGTTTATTGTTTGGCAGGGACTAAGCTGCAATGCAGCCCTTGTTCTTTCTATTTCTATTTCATTGTAGTTAGTTCCATGCTTTGTACTTGTGTTTTTTTAGATTCCTAACTTTGTTATTATATGCATTTAACTATAACTTGTAATCAACTTTTTATTTCTTTTATAAACATAAGCTGGACATTCTTATCTATTTCATAAGATAGGTAAATTTAGTTAGTTAGTTTTTTTCCTCTATTCCATTATATTTGGGTGTGGTGTTAAAGGGGTGGGATGAGTCTTCTCCAAGAAAGTTATTCTTAAGCTAGCTTTTGTAAAATTGGCTTTTTATAAACAATGTTTGCTTCCCATTAGGGTGTTCTTTAATCATTTTCATAAAGCTTTGGAATACAGTTATTTTCACTAAAATAGCACATTTTGATGTGGGAATGATGTTCTGCCTAATATGTCTTTCCCTCACTACAACCTTGATTCAAAAGATAATGATGATATGGTTTCACAAATTAAAACATTTTTGCTTACCGTGCTATATTTTTTTATAGTCATTGTCCCTTTAACTAATAGTTTTACAAAGCCTTATAATGTCTAGTGTTCTCAATAGTTTTTGCACATTATAACATTGTGAATTGTCAAGAGAACAAATAAAGCGAGAATGAAACACATTATAACATTGTGAATTACCAAAATGACAAAGAAAGCTAGAATGAAATTACAATCACTTGCAATAGATTACTTTGAATGATATCTGGAATAGTCTTAAATATATATATATATATATATAGATATATATATATGAGGTTTATAGGTACTAATAGCAAAAACTCAATAAAATGAAAATAAATATCTCAACAATATACAAGCTATAAGTAGATTTTCACACAAAATACATCATTTCTAAGCACTGGAATCGGTAAAGTAAAGTGCAAGGTAGTCAATGAAACTATCCAAAAGTCATCAATAAATCTCTCTAAAAAATCATATTTAACAAATAACAACTATCTAATTGATAAAAATATATCCATAAAAATTAGCTTTTATACGAGTCCAAGTCATCTGCTCTAAAATTTAAAGGAATAAATATTAAACTTAGCACATAACTATTACTAACATTATTCTTATACCAACACATCAAGCAAAACTTTGAAATAAGCTTACTTACATATCATTAATGATTTGATTTCAAGGGATTCCAAGGCTTATAGAGATCATACATCGCATATTGAATGTTCAAGTTGGTGGAGCTACTCTTAGACAAATTTTCAATGTTCTTGGACCCTATTAATAATTTGGGTCATTTAAATGTTCACATAACATTTTCTATTCATATACCTACTCCCATCTTTAAACAGTTCAATACAAATTATCCATCTTTGAAACAGGCATTTAAGTAATAGATATTTTAACTTCGTGAAAAAAGTCAATAGGAAAAAAAATGTAATTTCCAAATTAATTTTAATAAAACTTTTTTCAATTGCCCAAAGCAAATTCTCATATCAATGCTATCATCTTATTACTAACCAGCAAAATCAACTCTAAAAGACCCACGTTATCTTTTTATAAGTATTTGACTTTTAATAATGACTCCATAATTACCTCAAATCTTCTTCTTCTTTTCTCATTAGAACTGAAACATTGTTTAGGAGCCACACTTGCGAGTTGTTTTCATTGCTTGGCAATTTTCTAATTTTAGAGCATACAATCTTTCTTTTTTCTTGTTTGTGAAATACAACATTTTTTAATAAGTGTTGCATGGCAGCATAGACCCTGTCGGGTTGAATTGGAAATAAATACATAGGGATGGGAAAAAGTAGCGGAGGCAGAGGGAAATTGCAGCGGAGATGTGGCAAGTAGCATGAAGCACAGGTGGTATCCATGCAGAAATGACACTATTTTGTCTCTATATGTGGCAGGACAAAAAAAGTTATATTCAAATTAAATAAACACAATTTATTCACATTCAGCATAGTGGAAAATAAAAATTTATGAGGACATAAATATAAAAAGAGATAAAAAACAGTTTAATTTGAAATATATCAAAAAATAATATTGTCTATTACATATTCTTGGAAATTTAAATGCATTTGCCATATAGACTGGGATTGGGGCTCTCGCGGACCATAAGCATAGTGGAAGATAAAAAATTATGAGGACATAAATATAAAAAGAGATAAAAAACAGTTTTATTTGAAATATATCAAAAAATAATATTGTATGTTACATATTCCTAGAAATTTAAATGTGTTTGTCATATAGACTGGGATTGGGGCTCTCGTGGACCATAAGAGAAATATGTACAAGAAATAGGACCGTGGAAAGAAGAATGGGCGACGGTAGAGTGTAATAGCTGAAAAGAATAAATTGAAAAGTATTAGTCTTTGGCTAGACATTTCTATTTTAAAAAGTGGAATAATTGGGTTGATAAACAAAGCAGGATGTGATTAGTACATATCACCCCTTTTGTTATTTGCTTGTTGATGCCTTTTTATTGTTGTCGTCAACGGCTACTAGAATCGTGGCAATTGCCTGTTGCCTTTGGCCGGCGACCTGCTTCAATTCCCTTTCGAGCCATTCTTCAATGTAGCTTCTCATTGGGGCGACGTTGATCTCATTCCGGATTTTTATGTTGAGAAGTTCATTTTCTAATTCCCTGAAGTCGATAGAAAGATTACAGAGAGCCTGATCAATTTCCTCATTATGTACTGAATAGTCGAATAGCCAGTTGTCAACATCATCTTCACCATATTCAAGGATGTTGTAAAACTTTTTCAAAGACAACGCCTTAAAAATATCAATATGTTTATCGAAGACTTGCTTAGTTAAGGACAAGGAATTGACGATTAAGTTGGGATCTTGGAAGTCATTGGTCCTTCCGACTAAGTATATTCTGGTCAGCTTTGTGAATCATTTTTCTTTCTTTGATATGGCTTGTTCACATGACTGGACAATGAGATGCAGGTTCTTCACTTTTTCTTTCCAACATGCATTTAATTGAGTGATCTGGTTTTTGGATGGGAGATTTTGTTGTCTTCTTCCCATTTATGTCATGTTGTTGACAATGGTGCCAAAAGGAAGGATCGTGTCTAAATAGAAATGTTCTTCATCTTTTAAATCCGCTTGCAAATGTTCAAGCAAATTATGTGCCCTCGTTCCAAGGGAAGTCATGGTTTGTGATGTTTCCCACGCCTCGGCAATCAATTCCATTATTTTCTTGATATTATTCTCCACATATCCTCTACACGATGCGAGGAGGCTAGAGGATCCTTTTAACTTGGCTGCAGGGGAGGCAAGCATGGATATTGCTAAAGGATTGGCAAGCAATGGCATAGGAATCAAAGCTTCTTCCAATTCCTTGACCCAGTCCTTCGGTCTAGCATGCTCGGCCTCAATGCCTCCAATGGAATCATCAAGATCATCTGCAGTCGCTATGTGAAGTCGACAGATTTGGGACGGCCGCATGTTCACAAGGTTAACCTCTGAACGATATTTTCCTTTCTTATTTTTTACATCTTTTTTTTCAATAATTATTTTTTTCGACTGGTTGTCAAAAACAGCACTATGGAACATGAAGGATTCATCTTCGTCAAAAAATTTGGTATCAACTATGTCCATTGGACGACTATGCTAGATCGCGTCTCCGGGCTAATGAAGGTTGTGGAATACGCTATCCAGATCAAGCTCAAGTTCCATGTTCTCACTCTCAATTTCGGGGTCTTCCGCCTCTCCCACAATTTTTTTTCTCTTCTTGTCCACGGGAAGCTTATGAGAACTATCAATTTTAGGGTGAGGAGGGTCGTTATCTCCTCCTCCGTTTGAAGAATTCTGAGTTGCTTTGTTGTTGTGGTGGGCCGTTGGAGCGATGCTTCAGGATGCCATACTTTTGGGAGTGTTATCCGCAGATTGAACACTCTTCTCACCGRGGCCTTTTCCCTATTGCTTGTACAATTCAGTGCTGCTTTGCAGTGTGTCTAGGTCATCGACATCAAAAGCATGAGTGTTGTTGTTAGTGTCTCTGTTTTCTGATAGGTGTTTTTTGAAAAAAAAAATTGCCAAAGACAAGTGTTTGTAAATGTYCTAAAAAAAAATTATTAGGGTCGAACCCTCTTAGGATTTCAGCATATCTTAGGTTCAAGTTGMTGAAATGGGCTGCGAACTYGTTAATTTTGTTGACGTTCCTCAACACGAAGTCCCCGACTTTCCAAGGCAGAGGAATGAACTGTTTTTTTCTCTTCTCTTGGAATAGATGCAACTAGTAGTTATATTGCCTTGTTATTCCAGTAACAAACATTATGTCTGTAATGTGACATGGAAGAAGAGCAGGTTTTTCCCTGGAGCCAAAAATCCTTATCACGATGTAATTATCCATATGTTCAAGTGTCCCCTTCCTATCCAAAAACCTGGTTGTCTGGTCAGATATGCGGGGAGCATCTTCTCCTAACAACAAAACTTTGAAAACATACACAAATCCATTAAAAACCTCATAAAAACAGTGGGAGGCCTTGTGCTTCCATAAGGCCTGGTACCATAACGGTTTTGGGTCGAATTCTCAGTTTACCTT
>JASDQU010245110.1:90176-104366 GCA_032191745.1 Picea mariana
CATCTCTGCGTTTATGTGTATTTCCGTATTTCATTGTGTTCCTACATAAATCCGGATCATCCTTTCAAACTGTTGATGGAGGAATTCCTCGCGTAATAGAGGAACAAGATGATGCATAGTTTCCCACAAATCCTTCGGCAGCTACCAACAGGCGATGCATCTTCTTCGAACAGAGGCGTTGCCCCCTTCAAGGTACAAATAAACTTCGATATTCCTATATTTGAAGGTCAGATAGACGTAGATGCTGCAGACAAGTGGTTGAATCTACTAGAAGGGTATTTTTCTGTCCATAACTTTTCGAATAGAGAAAAGATTACTTTTGCGCTCCTCAAAGCCATTCCCCATGCCAAAGATTGGTGGGAAACTTTCTGTGAGCAAAAGGAAACAGAGGAAACTTATTTATTTTCAGTCACGGCTACCTGGGAATCCTTCAGGGATGCTATTAAGGAACAATACTACCCTGTCGAAAGTTATTACGACCTATATAGGAAATGGACCACACTGCGGCAAGAAAGAGACCAAGCAGTGCCAGATTTCACAAATATCTTCCATACCTTGCGCACCAAGTTGGGTAACAAAAATTTGGAGCGACATCTAGTGCTCAAGTATCGCAGTGCTTTGCATAGATACATCCAGACGAAAATGGAATGTCTGGACATCTCATCCTTGGGCGTGACCTACCGATATGTCGTCAAAATTGAGCAGAAGCTCAAACAAAAGACGCGACAATTTGGGCCTGGGAACCCCTCACAACATAAGCCAGGAAAGGGCGGCCCCAACCCATAGAACAAAGGACAGATCAAAGATGGACAGTATCAAGACAACTAGTCCAAGCCACAAGCAAAGAAGGACACCGGAAAGACAAAGAAAGATATCGGGAAGTGGTGCGACTTCCATAAGAGCCCTTGGCTTAACACTGCTGACTCCCGCTCAAAGCAGTCGTTGGTGGCCGAAGTGAAAGCCTCTGAATCAGATGTGGATTCTGACTCTGAGACAGAACCAGAAAGAGGAAGACAAATCATTTACATGGAACCCAGTGCCACTGTTTCTATCACCAAGCTCCAGCCTGGTGAACCAGATGAGCCAGAAGAAGGAGAGCGCCTCTTCCATTCATAGATGTGGGTAAAAGGCACCCCGCTGCACTTCATTGTTGATAGCGGTAGCCATAAGAACCTCATCTCAGCAGAGGTCGTTAAGTGGCTCACCCTGCCAACAACACCACACCCACAACCCTACACCATTGGATGGCTCCACCAAGGAAGCAATCTCCGCATCAACCAACAATGATGACTGTCATACGACATCAATACCTTCAAAGACAAGGTATTATATGTTGTTGCTCCTCTCAAAGTTTGTGATGTTCTTTTGGGGCAACCTTATTTATGGAAACATCGTACTGTATATGAGTCTAGGCCTCGTAGTGTTATTATTACTTTGAACAGAAAATTGTACAGGATACTCGAGGCAGTCCCACCTAGTGTTATTTCCATGATCTCTGCTAAGCAATGCAGGAAGGTCACCTCTCAGATGGGGAAGTTTGTCTTCTTTGTGATTCGCTCTCAGAATAAGAAAAAGATCACAGCCACATCTAGGGTCTCTGCGACCGACCTCTCCACATAGCAGAAGCAAGTAAATAAGTCATGGAAGAACACTCATATATCTTCTCCTCACCTACAGGGGTATCTTTGCACTGCCAGGTCAAGCACCCCATTGATTTGACCCCCGACGCACCACTACCCAATGGGACAGTATATCGCTGCTCTTTGTTAGAGAATGAGGAGATCAAGCAATAGATCTAAGAACTGCTCCACAAGGGGCACATCTGTCCCAGCTCATCACCTTGCGGGAGCCCAATCATGCTGGTATAGAAGAAATATGGAACCTGGTGACTCTGTATTGATTATCGGGCTCTAAATAAAATCACAGTCAGAAACCGGTACTCGATTCCCTGAATCGACAACCTCCTTGATCAACTCACGGGGGCCAAATACTTTAGTAAGATTGATCTGAAGTCTGGCTACCACCAGGTCCCGATAGAACAGACAGATGTATGGAAGACCACCTTCAAGTCAAAGGAAGGCCTTTTTGAATGGTTGGTCATGCCTTTTGGTTTGACAAATGCTCCAGCCACTTTCATGAGGATGATGGACGATATACTATGACCATTCACCAATACTTTTGTAGTGGTTTATCTGGATGACATTCTAATTTACAACAAGACTTGGGCTGAACACTTGCAACATATTCAACAGGTTCTGCACACCTTGCGATAGCACAAGCTATACGCCAACTTGGAAAAATGCTCCTTCGACATGGACAGGTTCCATTACCTAGGATACATCATTGATCATAATGGCATACATGTAGATCCAGCCAATATCCAAGTCATCCGTGACTGGCCAACCCCAACAACACTCATTGAGCTTCGAAGCTTCTTGGGCCTTGCCAATTTCTACCATAGGTTCGTGTTGGGATTCTCCCATATTGCATGGGCCCTTAGCCAAATAAACAGGGGTGGTGGTAAGGTGAAATTTTCATGGGGCCGGTCCCAACAACAAGTGTTCGATGATTTGAAGCAATGATTGTGCTCAACCCCAGTACTTTCGCTACCAGATCTGCAACATCCCTTTGAAATCGAGACAGATGCTCCAGACTATGTTGTGGGCGTCGTTCTCACTCAGCACAACCACCCCGTGGCCTATCATAGTGAGACACTTTCAGATACTGTCCGTAAGTACCCTACTTACGACAACGAAATGTACTCCATTGTACAAGCCTGCTGCCAATGGAGACATTACATTCTTGGGAAGGAGACAATCATCCACACTGATCATAAGCCACTGCAGTTCATGCAGACACAGGGAAAGTTGCAGAATGACCACCATCAAAAGTGGTCCACATACTTGTAGCAATTCCACCTCAACATCAAGTATAAAACAGGAAGCATCGATCGCAACGTTGATTTCCTCAGTAGACCGACAGTTGTGGCACTCACCACAGTGCTAGACTCTTGTAGCCATGAGACATCTGGATGGCCCCAACTCTATGAGACAGACCTTGACTTCACCACCACCTACCAAATGTTGGGTGCAAACGCAGTTGTCGATAATTTTCATCTTCAGGATGGGTTGTTGTGTCGTCTGGGCCATATTTGTGTTCCATCAAGTGAGCGAGCGAAGCTGATGTTGGAAGCCCACTACAATCGGGTGGCAGGACACTTCGACATCAAAAAGACAGTGGTGATGCTACACAAATATTTCTACTGGCTGAAACTTCGACAGGAGGTCAGCAAGTATATCAGGTCCTACACGACCTGCACTATTGCCAAACCAACCATTAAGAAACAGGGCTTGTACACCCCTTTTCCTACTCCTGGTAGGCCATGGGAATCCATCTCAATGGACTACATGTCGGGCCTCCCATCCACCAAGCGGGGAAATGACTGTGTTTTTGTGGTTGTTGATCTCTTTTCTAAGATGGCGATTATGGTTGCCTACAAGAAGAGCATCACAACAGAGGCCATTGTCAAGCTCTTCTTTGAACGCATCTGGGTACATTTTGGAATCCCACAAACCATTGTCTCAGATCGGGATAGTCAATTTCTTAGCACATTCTGGTCGAGCCTCTAGTCACTGCTGGACACCAAGCTCACCAAATCCATGACCTTCCACCCCCAGATAGATGGCCAAATCGAGGTTGTAAATCGAATGATTATGCATATCCTTTGCATGTATAATTCAAAGAACCCTCGCACATGGGATGAGAGCCTTCCTTATGTCCAACATAGCTACAACCGAGCCCTGCATAGCTCAACCAGCCACAACCCCTTTCAGGTAGGGTTGGAATTCCAACCATTAGGTCCCATATATGTTGCACTTCCCCTTGCGGTCACCTCGACTGAATCATCTCCTTCTCCAACTGAAGCTGACAAAGCCACCTGGTTCATTGAGCGGATCCAACACATCCGCCAACAGGTTCAGGATATCCTACAGAAATCCAATGCAAGTACAAATAACACCATGATCAACATCGAGTGCCACATAAGTTTCAGGTGGGTGACAAAGTTTGGTTGCACTTGCAGAAATAACGCCTTATAGGACCCTATCGGAAGCTTCACCCACTTTGTTATGGGTCGTACACTATCACCAAGGTCATGGGGGATAATGCTTTTGAGCTCAACATCCCTCCCTTCCTTGGCCTGCACCCAGTGTTCAACGTGGATTTCCTTCTCCCTTATTTCCCACCATGATTGGACACCTTAGAAGTAGCAGAACAACTGACACCAACAGAGCTCAATCCTGACTGCATACAACATGCATTCAATGATCAGATTGTGGAAACAAAGATCAAGGGCACTCAACAACAAAGGATCCAGCTTTATCAAGTCGTCAAAGGAGGGCAACTCCTGCACCAAGGCAAGTGGCTCACCCGGGGCCAAATTGAGCAGAAATTTCCTCATCTGATGGGGGACCTCAACACAATGGAGACCATTGCTTCCTAAGGAGGGAGGACTGATCCAGATGGAAATCGGTGGCCACCCACCTTTTCCAACAGGCTCAAAACAATTTTCTAACAATTTTGGCAATTTACTATTTTTAGCAGTTTTAACTTCTGGGGCCATTTTGAGGGACTAAATGAAGGTTTTTCAGGATCAAGCTCCTCAATGATATCTGAAGGCATTATTGAGCCCCCAAAATGAATCTCCTCAATGATACCTTTCCAATGGGCTATCACACGCCTAAAACGAAGATCGTATGCAAAAGTTACGATCCCGGGAAGTTGATGTACTAACTTACCCAAACGGGGCCCACATGACTTTTGGCGCTTCATCTCCTAGGGTTAGGTTTTTGGATGTCTAGGGTTTTGGGAATTCTTGTTTATTATAAAAAGGCCTTCAAAGCCTCATTGTAATTTTCTTCTTACGAATGCGTGCAACCGTCACATCTCTTCTCAGAGATAAGCCGCCACCATTCCAACAAGCTTGTTTCCGCTGCATTTTATAGTTTCAACTTATTTCGTTATTGAATAGAAAACCAATTTTACTATATCTCTGTTATTTTGTGTTAAGCACCTGTTAATAATCTGTATTTATTTCGTTCTGCTCATAAAATCCGGATCATGGGTTGAGAGGACAATTTCTAGGCAAGCAAAAATCGTACTCTAGGGAGAAGGTATAGGAAAAATTTCCTCACCTCATTCAGTAAAAGCTTTTGGAGACCAAAAGATTCACAAAATGAGGAGGTATGATCCATATTGGATCATTATATAATTTTTCATCTATCTTGGTACTTTATGGGTGGAAAAATTGGAGGAATTGGCCTATAGGGCCCATTTTAGTGGTAGGCCCCAATTTGTAGATTTGGAGTCTGAAACCTTCCATAACCATTTTTTAGGCATCAAACGACATTTTTTGGGGGTCAAAACTTTGTGAGCAAGATTGCAACCCATTGATGCTATTCTACACATTGAGAGCTTTTCAACGGTGCAAAAATTTTCTCAATTAGAGCTCGTATGCGGAAGTTATTCCCCCTCAAGTTGACCTACCTTGTTGATCACCATGGTATCAATGGATTCTATGTCCACCCCCATTACTCGCAAATGTGGGGTTACCCACATGTGGACTTTCAAAAAATATTCTAGAAGGTCGAAAACCTTATCACTAATTGAGGGTTGAAGATGAAAAAACCCTAACCCTAGATGGCTATCGAGGTATGTTAAATATCAGGCTGCTAGGAAGAGAAGGGGTTCCATTCTTTTGCATTATACTTGTTCCATAATTGAGCAAAACATCAAAGGAGTGGGATTTGAGAGCATAACACATGTAGGAAGAAGAGTCTATAATAGACATTCGGGCCACAAATTCATAGTCAACTCCATAATGAGTGCCCCTTTCTTTGTATTTGCACTTCACAACCGAAGAAAAGAGAGCAGAGTATAGGCCTCATCTTCTAGATGGGTTTTCTCCCATATTGGGTTTCCCAAGATACATCTTGTGTTCACTTTTGTGAATGGTGTGTACATTTTCTCATTCTTTCATTTTTGGATTCAATTATTTTCATAAATATGAGCAATAAGATAATAATAATTGATCTGGGATCTATGGAATAAATTGCATAATCAAAGATTTCATAATATTATAAGATATGTTGTTACAAACTATTCTAGTGGAATATCCACTACATTTTACAAATCATTGTAAATGAGTTGGTAATTGAGCACTCTTCTATGTTATACATTATAACATTCTTCATATAAATAAAGTTAAGATATCCACTTTAGGTGTTGCCTTGTTATATTGTGGTTGTTTTACTTAATGAATATTATGTTTCTTACTTTGCTTTGTGTTGACTAAATATTGAAATATTGACTAAATATAAATATCATTAAAATGTTTTAAAATTAAGATATACCTATTGAAACTTAATTATGTTAAACTTAATTATGCATCTAACATTAAACATACTATAACTTAAAATAATATTATAGATAAACCTTAAGTAAATATGCATTAATAAAAATGCATACTTTAATTGAAAATGTAAATTAGTAAAATCATTATAATTAAAACAAAACTATACCACACAACCAAAAATTAAGAAAATTAAATTTTCGTAAAACAATTCATAAATCCATGACACAAAATTACGTATCATTCATCCAAATCCAAACTTTACACAGCACAAGATTTTATGAATACAATTACACATACACACAACTACAACTGTACATACACACAAGTACACGTGTTCATTCATACCGAAGACGATACACAAACACCATAACATTGAGTGAACCGTACCATCAAACTCTATGAATAACTTAGACGTTGTAATATGTGCCATACACGAGACAAAGCCTTATCCATACACACTCATACAACAATGGGATAGAAAAAAGTGTCGTGCTATCTTATAAAGAATTAAATAATTATAATCATAAATATTATAATAAAAATATTATAAGGTGTTCATAATTTCATAAAGATGTCTAGTGGTATTATAAATTCAAATTTATGAATTTAACAATTTTTATTAGTTTTTGATAGGAATAGAATTATATAATAATAATAATAATAATCTTTTTTATAATCATAAATATTATAATAAAAATATTATAAGGTGTTTATAATTTCATAAAGATGTTGTCTGGTTGTATTATAAATTTAAATTTATGAATTTAACAATTTTTTATTAGTTTTTGATAAGAATAGAATTATATAATAATAATAATAATAATAATAATTTATTTATAAGGTTACGATCAAGCCAGCGCATCAAATTGGTGGATGAGACCCTCTTGTTTGTGTACCCTACCTCTCTCTCGATTTGAACCTGTGACCTCTTAAGAGGAATCACATGTTCTTAACCATTAGGCCCACTCAGATTGTATAAAATTTATACAAATTATTATTTTTTTGTTATTCAAATCTATTTTTAAATATTAAAATGGATTTAAATACTGAAAAACTTTTAAAACACTAAAATTATACAAAAATAATAACTCAAATTTACCCATCTAACAATTTTCACTTAGAACAAATGTCCAATTTTTTTTTACTAATTTATAGAAAATTCCTAAAACGTTTAACTTCTATACATATAACATTTTGCGATTCCCTGATTATTATAATATTAAATATTATAAAGTGTTCGTAATTTCATAAAACTATATATATATATATATAGATATATATATATATCTATGTTACTTTTACTTTTAGCAATTCCCGTGGGCCGCTTAAAACGTGGCATAAGTTATGAACTTTTATGAACTTGTAATGACATACGTAATGCCATACGTTTGCTCAATTATGAATATTTGCGTAATGACATATGCTTGCTCTATTATGAATATTTTGGTTGTAATATATAATTTTAAAAATGCTACAAATAAAAATATTTTTTAATTTTAATTTTCTCTTCGGAATATTAAAATTATTTTTTAAAAGTTTTATATTTTAAATTTTTTATTTTTAAAGAAATCAATAAAATGTCCGTAATCAATATTATAAAGTGTTTGTAATTAATATTATATGAATTTTTTTATTATAGTGGAAAAAATTTTTGTGGATAAAGAAATCAAAAAAATGTTTTTAATTTTATATAAATTTTTTTATTATATTGGGAAAATTTATTATAATTTAGTATGTTAATATATTGGCTGCTATTGAGTTGGTTTACTCATCATCTTTATTCAAGGAAAATCATATCACATGAAATAACCTGATGGTGATTAGTAAGGAAACTTTCAGTGAGTTTTGTATGGTTAACATATTTCTTTATATCTGAGAAAAATAAACTCTTAACCAAATAAAAGCAAAAACAATTTTAAATCATACTCCAAAACCATACTATACTCTATAAATTATTTAAAATAGTTTGAAAAATAACTGTAAAATAGAAAAAATATATAATTTAAATATAATTTAATTTTTAAATATTTTAGGAATTTTAGGATTTTGAATGAGTTAAGAAATCTTGAATTTTGAAAACAAAGAAAAATTATAATCTAAAATATAAATCCATACCAAAAGTCTCAATTTCTACTAGTATTTTTGAATATTTTTTTTATTAAGTTGAAAGGCTTACATCTATTTTTTTTATTAAGTTGAAAGGCTTACATCTATTGACAAGGAGCATAATTAATCACCTTTTAATTTAAAATTATAATTTGATGGTTAACAATTGAAGATGTTGACATATTCTTAGTCGTCCTCCCAAATCAATGAATGTGATTTCCTCTTCATAACTTCTTTGTATTTTTGAATGTATCAGTGAACCTGTTTACCTTTTAACATTTACCTAATCATATTAAGAAATCACTGTAACACTATATGATTACCACGTTTAAATGATCAAAATTTAGATTTAACACGTTGACTATACTAACTATAAACACTCATTTTCTGTCCACGCCTTTCAACATTCATCAGCCACGATTTTGAATGGCTGTGCAAGTCTTAAACCAATAAAATAAAGCTCCTGAGAGGTCAATGCATCTATAAAACGTGACATGACAGATACTTGATTCAATGTTAGAATATGAATTCGCGAACACGTCATTGTTTCATATCTACGTGGAAGCATGCTAAATATGCGATTATTTCTTTAGAATACGCAATTTTACACGGCAGTTCTTGCACCAGAATCTACTATACCCTACACCCACCTACTGACAGAAAAAACCAAATTTTTAGTATGCAGCAGCCGCCTGTTGACCCGCGGCTTGACGGCCAAAAGCAGACAGGAAATTTCTGATATACCTTCTGCTTTCGTAATTGAGGAAGACCGAGTTTCTGTACCGGATTCTATGAATCTTATATAACTGATCTGAAATCGCTTGGTTCGATCATAGATAATTCACAAAAACGCAATATAAGAGAGACAGGGGTTCAATATTAGGAGATATCCAATTTAATTTGTTAATCCGCAGGAATTGCGGAGGTCCCCTGGAAGAATTCGCTGCTATTACAAGTGCAGGAATTGTTACAGTCGAGTTCATAGTAATACTCAGCTATTTTCATGGCACTGGCACTGGTACTGGCGCTAGCACGGGCACGGGAAGAACCTCCGCTTTCAGTTCTAAAGGTCCAGGCTCTTATTCATTATTTAGATTGTGCTAAAAGCAAGTTTGAGCGTTTAGCAGTGGGTATGATGACTGGGGTGAACGCGTTGTCCAAATTAAACCCAGCCTTGGCGTCCATGGTAATCTTCGGGATAGTAATCTATGCGGCTTGCATGTGTGCCAGATTTCTGATGTGGATTGGAATGGTTCTCTTGGATTTTGTAGTGGGGACTCAGATCTTTGAAGCCCTCATAGATTTGATGGAAGGATTGAATAAGCGTGTTCTTTCTGCATTACCTGGTCTCAACGGAATTCTTGGATTGCTTATGGTTTTCTCCATAGTGTTGGGCTGGCTTAATATCACCACTAACATTATTGTCAACAGTAGACTCTCCAGGATCAATTCAAACAAGATGAGTACTATATTGTACCACCGCTCCAAGATGATCGGAGCGCTGCCCAAAGGCAAGTACGGGCGTTTAAGAAGATCCGATGATGATTTAAATGGGAATGATTCATCTGCATCGTCTTGTGCAATCTGTTTGGGGTGTATTGGGGAGGAGGATGGAATTCGCATTCTTCCCAACTGCAGACATTATTTTCATATTTCCTGTATCGATCGCTGGCTTCTTCCATGTACTGTCAATAATTCTTCGTGTCCTTTGTGCAGAGCCACTATAATTAGCAGTGGCCTCCAATCATCAGAAGTACAGTAAATTGCGTCGCCAGATTACAAGTTCTAGTCGATCAGAGACGCAAATCCTGAGAAATGGAGGCGTTTCCTCCCCTGTTTTTGGTGCCTGATTTTGCTTAATCGGCCATCAACAGGGGTTTATTTTTTTTTAGGCACATAAATTATTTGTATAAAATACGCCTTTCTTTGAAACGCAATAAGATTATGATGATTCATACAGATCCAAGAGTCCTCACATTCATGCTTGTGATGCTTGTGAAGAAAGAAAACATCGAGATAAGATCTAAACATTTAAAAATACTAAAAATCTTGCACTATTGCCAAATATTGGATTTGTTTTAGAAGAAAGAAAACATCTGGACAAGATTTAAACATTTAAAACTAATTATCTTGCACGTCTACTGAAACGTTAACAATCGATAAGCCCAGTCAACCTACTCCTCCCCTTTCGAGCGAATCAACTGCTATAAGAAATTTTGATTCTATCACAAATAAACAATATAATAATTTGTCATGGTTTAGTTTGATTCTGTCAAACAATATAATATAAACCAAATCCACTAAAAGAAAAATCGATTCTATCATGAGCAATATAATAATTGGGTTATTGTTTGATTTGATTCTATCCTGTAACGAGCTAATAATTAGTCATGGTTGGTCTGAAGGAGCAAAATCATGATGATAAAAAGAAGATAGATAAGTTTAAATCTGAGGAATAAGGTAAATACATAAACTACTTACAATTAAATCGTGATAAAAAGGTTCTTGTTTGATAAGAAATTCAGTGAATCGCCTCTTCAAATTGGATTATAAGAGATTTGTCTTTAAAAAAAAATTCAAATATTATGTTTTCACTGCGTTTCAACCATAGTTACCAAATTCTGCCTGGGGAGAAAAATACCAAAATCCAATAATTCGATTGGAATAGCCAATAGTTTAGTGAAATCAGACATGGTTCGATTCGAATAGCTAATAGTTCCGTGAAATTCGATATGGTTCGATTCGAATAGCCAATAGTTTTGTGAAATTTGATATGGTTAGCAATATAGGTGGCTCAACCAGTGAAACAAATTAACGGAAAATCTAATAGCTTGGTGAATTTTGATATGGTTAGCAGCAGAGGTGGTTCAATGAGTGGAACAAATTAAGGGAAAATCCATGGTTCATAGTTCACCCAGTTCGGAGTAGTGATGCAGGAGCATCCTTGGTTCCAGGCAATTTGCATCATCCAAAAACATTTCAATTCTGTACAAGTTAATTTATGACAAATAAGGATGGTTGATGACTGCAACTCTACTCTGGAAATCATGCTGCGACTCCTTGTTACAAATGGCTCATTCTGTGACTCCTTGTTACAACCGACACTGCTCGTTCCCAAATGGCCAATGACAATGCTATAACTTCTATGCAAATGCTATAATTTCTATGCTGCGACTCCACGCTACAAGATTCTATGCTGCAACTTCAAGCTGCAGGATTATGTTGCAACCCTGCCCTATAGGATTTTATGTTGCAACTCCACACTACAGGATTCTATGCTGCAACTTCAGGCTGCAGGATTATATGCTGCAACTCTGCCCTACAGAATTCTATGTTGCAACTCCAAGCTACAAGAATTATGGTCGGACTTTTATGCTGCTACTCAACATTCTGATTCCAATTTCAGTCCACATGTCTCATGAAGATTGAACGCCAAATGACAATCTCTGATGAAAGAAGAGGGAACGAATTTCGAATTGGGGAAATTGTTGGACAGTAAACCACCATGATTATTCATCTTCTCAAAGGATAGAAACAAATAAAGGATAGAAACAAATAGACAAAAGGAGGGGTTGTTCTTCGCTTTAGATTCACTGGGCCGATTGAAGTGGTTCAGATGGCCACACAAAAGGATAAAAAAAGACTGTACTCTTGATATTACCATATTGGACTTCATATTGATATTACCATTTGAGTAATCTTTCTTCCTTTCGGTAGGTTTTTAGGTTGTACGTTTTTAAATTTCGGGTTAATTTAGAAATTTGATCGATTTTGTGAGTATTTGGATTTGTTTAAAAAAGTTTTAAAAAGGGAAAAAACTCTAGAATAAGAGTTTAAAATGTATGAAACATTGATCTATGCAAAACTCGAATTTTCTCTCTGTATATTTGGCCAAATTCAAATTTATTTTTTTACTTAAAAAACAAAACTCAAGAGATAAGATTGCTCCCAAATTAACTTACTCCTTCATGGGGAAATGATGATGTGTGTAAATATTTGAAATGCATTTAAATTTAAAGTGTAATGTTTAGATATAGTGCAGAATTGTCAGCGCACATTTGTGTAAAAGCTATGTGTGGGGAATAGAGAAGTGACCAATCCCCTGTATTTTCTCTACGTAGTTCTGTTTTGCTTGTAACTTGAAACTGCCCGAAAGATTGTATATACACTTTTATGAAAGAAAATTTGATCTTCATAATTTTCGTTGTGATAAAGTATAAAGACTATATGTTGAGAGGTATTGGGTTTTTGGGATATTATTGATTTAATTTTACTATAAATCCAAATTCAGTAAAAATAATTAAATATATAAATTTAAGTAATTAAATCTATATAATTCTATACCAAAATATAAAATATTTAAATAACATCATATTTAAATTCATTTAAATCTATTATCATAAGTGTGAATAATATATGAGGGTGGGGTGGAGAATAATAGGGAAAACATCATGGTGAAGGTGGGGGAATAATAGAGAACATAATACAGGGTGGAGAAAATAATAAAGAAAACATATTGGGTGAGGTGGGATGGGAGTGAGGGAATAATAGAAAAACATATTGGGTGGGTTGGGGTGGAGTAGGGGAAATAATAGAGAAAACCTAATAAGGATGGGGGAATAATAGAGAAAACATATTAGGGTGGGATAGGATGGGAAGAATAATAGAGAAAACATAATATGTTTTCTCTATTATTCCCTCCACCCCCTATTCTATTATGTTTTCTCTATTATTCCCTCCACCCCACCCCACACCACACCACACCACCCAATATATTTTCTCTATTATTCCCCACCTTCATTCCACCCCACCCTCATATATTCTCTATGATTCTCTACCCCACCCTTACTCCCCTATATTATACTATAAAAAGGCAACAATTACTATTAGGATATTAACTTAAACATTTTCTAGTGTAAAAGATCACATTTTCAAGTAAAAATACATGTTTGAAAAGATAACATAAAAAACTTCAAATATAATACAAAATTAAATTCTCGAAGGATGCAAGACATAGGGAAGTGACATGTTAGTGTTTTGTGCCAATTAACAACACTACCAATCAATTTAATTAATCTTAAACCTTTTAACTTTTCGTAAAGGTGGAAACTTATAAGCCACACCTTCTGGTATGAGTGGAAATTTATAATTCTATTTAGCATATGTATGAATCAACACTACCAATTAATTTAATTATTCTTAAACCTTTTAACTTTTCGTAAAGGTGGAAACTTATAAGCCACACCTTCTGGTATGAGTGGAAATTTATAATTCTATTTAGCATAGGTATGAATCATTTATTTAGCAGAGGCTATGAGTCATTTGGTAAAGAAGAAAATTTATAAACATTGTAGTAAGTTTTGTGAATTAGGAAAAAAAATAAAAAAAATTAAGAAGTAATAAGATTTGAACTTCAAGTTTAATTAACAATATTGTTTAACACTTTCACTTTTTACTTTGTATTTAATATTTTAATCAAAATTGTATGATTGTCAATTTTTTTGAGTAATGATTCATACAAATAAATTATAAGAATTTTCAAGTTTAGTTTCTCTACCAATTGACCATTAACTATGTCTTTTTTGTTAAGCTCTAATATTGGCTCATTACCACTTAATCGGGGCATATTAGATTAGTAATTTTATTTTATTTATGTCAGCTTTAGGCCATTA
>JASDQU010245111.1:12649-23925 GCA_032191745.1 Picea mariana
ACCAGAGGTTTCATCCACTAGTTTCAAGGCTACAGTCTCATACACTAGTCAGTTGGAGATGTTGCATTATTGTAGCCATAAGAGTGTATTATTCTTTATCATATTGAGGCCCTACAAGGAGGTGTTGATGTATCACCAAAGGTTTCATCCACTAGTTTCAAGGCTACAGTCTCATGCACTAGTTAGTTGAAGATGTTGCATTATTGTAGCCATAAGAGTGTATTATTCTTTATTATATTGAGACCCTACAAGGAGGTGTTGATGTGTCATGGGAGGTTGCAATCTCATACATATTGAGTATTGATATTTTTTGGGGACATCATGACCTACTATAGGTGAATATCACCATGGCCAAAGGAGGGTGTATATGTTATCATGCCATGATATTTCATCCATTGTCTGATTGATTAGCAAATAAACCATATTAGACATACCATTTGACAAATATTATTCTTATCTTTATCATTTCTTATGAAAATTTTAGGATAGTAAAGTTTAAGATGTGTAATGAAATAATAATAATAATAATAATTAGAAAGATAATAGAAACACTAAGGTAAATTTCAATTCCAATATGAGGAGGATGTAACACCCCACTTGAGCACTACTTAGTTTGCATACCTTACTGATCAGGGGATCAAATTTTGCTCAAAAATTCAAAGTTCTTGGAATCGCTTCAAATCAAACAGAAGCGTAGGCCTCATCGTTGCGAACCCAACGCAATTTGTTTCATCTCAAACGGACATCGGGAGCGAGAGATATTGCGATCTGTTCGAATCGTCAAACAAGCAAAAAAAAAGGGACACTGACTGTGCAGTCCGTACAGGCTGACGTGGCAGGGCCGTACAACCGTACACTGATGTGGCGTGTGCTGATGTGGCAGTTGTTGATTGGCAGATGTGGTCGAATGGTGTTTTGACACGTGGCAGTATGTGGTTGGTGGTTTGGTGCCACGTGGCCCAGTCATGGGCTGCCACGTGGCACCCCTTTATTGGCTATTGGTTTGTTAATGAAAATTTTATGGGTCCATGGGGGTCAAACCTCGAACCTCCTCTTTGGCTCCACGCTTTGGTAGAGTGTCGGATACCACTAGCCCACACAGTGGTTCTTATTAACAATATGGTTTTAAAACTATTTCAATTCGTTTTATGTGATAGTCGGTGTGGGGGTCTGAGCCGGGGCTTAGCCCCAGCCCCCGGTCACACTCCTCTTACATATGACTAGACCTTTTGATGGCACGTGGGAGTGTATTTCAAATGGAGCCCTAGTCACGCACTTGTTATGCCATATGACCCAATAGCTGGCGCGCATTGTTTATTCAAACGATTTGAAACGGTTAAGTTTTAGCGCGAGGTCATATGACCTTCATGTGCCCGAGTGCTAGGTGGTTAGGGGCTGGCGCGCCCATAACCGTTCTACAGTTTGCGCCGTTGGCGTGGTTGCACCCAGTGCCAGGTTTTTGCACTTAAATAAGCGTGTGTGCTAGGTTCATGAAACAAGGGTGCGTTTTGTAGATGCAAAGACAACAAGCTTGAAGGGGAGACTTCCAAGAAGCCTAACTTCTTCGTTTTTTGGCCAAACGAGGTGCCAAAAAAGCCCAGCTAGGGGTTTTTGGATGCTCTAAAGCCATTGGAGCAGTCTATTGGTCAATTTGAGCATTGTAAAGCACGTTTTTGAGCACTTTGAGCAATTAATAATAATGATCCATTGGAAGCTGGACCAGGAGATGTAGCCCAAGAGAGGGGTGAACTCCTTTATCAGTTGTTGTGTTTATGTGCTTATGTTCATTGATTATGCTGCTGTTTATTTGTATCTTAAAAGAGTAATCCTTTAATTAATGTGTTGCAAAGTTGATCCATTTGCTTTTAACACATAAAATTTACTTGCAAATATTTTCAAGATTTCCAATCTTCTTCATTTTTAGATCACTTACTTATGATTATATTCATATGAATTTTGAAATGATTATATACTAATTAATTATATTAATTATGGAATGATATGTTTAATGTGTATGATATTATTATTGCCTAGCCTCTAGATCCACATTGACTATGGTTATATGTCAAGATCATCATTAGGCATTTGTTTTATGTGAACACTAACATTGATTATAGGACTATGGTTCTTAGGACCCACACTGACTTAGGTTAGATATTAGGAGCACCTAAATGATTATTATATAAATCATTGTGGACTCACACCTAAGGGAAGGACTTGAGATGAATGTGGATGATGTAATATTAGATGACTTTAGGTACCTTATGAGGTATTAAAAGTAATTAATGCTTAGGTTACGTAACATTATGCTTCTAAAGTGAAATGAGGGTTTGTAGCACAAAGGGTTTGGCATGAGATTCGGTAGGTGACTTTCATGTGACTTATGTAAATTTACCATAACCCTAATATTTTTTAAACCTATTTAGGATTCCTAATTACCATTTGTGGGGGAATTAGTTGGGAAAAATAAAGTTTATTTCATTGTGCTGGTGAAAAAATGTGTGAGGAAACATTTGATAAGGAAGAGAGAAACCTTGTTTTCTATGAAATGAGACCTAATTGTTTTTAGGAAATTGAGTATATTGGTTATCTTAGTTGTTTGATAGTTGGTGATAGCTTGAACTCTATTCAACGACTCTATTTAGTTGGGTAGATGAGGTTGGTAGTATCATAGTTTATGAGAGGTACGTTGCCTATTTTTTTGGCTTGGTTAAAGAGCTCCACTATTGGATGTGTTGTTGCATCGTGGCCAAAGAGGGTAGAGTTCCTGTGCATATCAAGGCCCTACAAGGAGGGGTTTTTTGTTCCAAAGAACTCACCAACATTTAGTAGATTGTGGATAATTGGATGTCATTATGTTGTTACCTTGTGACTATGCATATATTCTTCTTGGTTGGGATATTTTCTTTCTAGAGTGTGCCCAATTAATTTTCCCCATTGATCTTAGGCCCTCCACAAGGAGCATCATCGATGTCTTCTTATTTTAATTGTTGGGAATTGAGATGAAAAGATACCATTGGTGTGTGTTTCCCAACAACTCATTGCTTGGTAATAGAAGGTTGTAATGTACTAGCAGTCCAATCTTCAACAAGGCATTTGGAAAAGATAAGTAACAAGTCTAATGATGCTTATTTATATTTTTAATGTTTACAACAAAAATGTTATTTTCTATGGAAAAAATTGAATGTGTACTAGGATATTTATTTGTGGTTGATTTATTTGAGTTAAATTTCCCAAAATAACAACCCACCCAATTTATTTATGTTAAATTGATTGTTACAATACCAATATCTTTCCCCAAAAATAATGTTTCAATTTTTTCATTTCCTTCACTAAAGCATAGACTTCCTTATCATGGGTAGAGTATTTTGGTATTACTCCACGAAATAGATTTCAATGATAATAGATTGACAATTCCCCTTGAATTAACAATGCACCCATAAGATACCCATTAGCACATAAGCATCTATTCTACTTTAAATGACTCCTACAAATTAGTTAGTCTAAAACTAAGGCTTAATTAATCTTCTACTTCATTTCTTAATATTATTTATACTAACTCTTTGTTCACCACTTCACTTAAATGGAAAGATGTGATAGAACTAGGTCAAAAATCATAGGATTATGGTTGTGCCATTATTTATGGGTTTCTAAGAAAGTTGGAAGATGAAGACAAAGTAAGAAAGTATCTAGAAAAGAGAAAAATTGAACTATCTAAGATGTGATCCCTAATACTTTTTAAAAAATGTGGCTATATCATTATGTCCTTATGCCTTAGACTAATTTTGTATAAGTATGTATGATGAGGCTTGGAAAAGGGTTGGATACCCAACCTATTAAAAGTTGTATGAGTTGAGTTTGGTGATGCATTGCATGTTGATTGTGGTGTATAAACTATCTATGCTCTTACAATGATGTATCTTCTTATTCCCACGTTTTCCCATTTTTAAATTTATTTATTTTTACATGGTTGATGTTTATTCCCTCTCGATTCAATTACATATTATGGTGACTGAGGTTATTTTCAGTAATATGTCTAGTAATTATTTATATAAATGAAAATAAATGCAAGTTAACATGGCTACTAGTAATGATTGATCCTCCATATTTACATGATCAACATTTCTATTCACTCCTCACAACTCAAGTCTTAAAAATGCACATTTGGTAAGACATCCAATGTTTCATGGAATGATATGTTAATGATAAACTACCACACATTGTTGGAAACAACCATCAATCTTAGTTTGCACTTAAAACTAACCAATATTTTTGTTGTTGGGACCTTATCATGATAACTGGGGTGTTTGATAGTTTTATCAATGTGAATAAGAATCTCATAAAATAACATTTCCACTACGTGTTTGATGCTCATATTGAATCTTTTTTGAAACAAGAAGCTTCATTTATTTGATGGGATGCATAGAATTTTAAGGCTAAGATTATTTTGAATGAGGTGTATGACATTTTTTAGGTTTATTTATTAATGATATTGTGTGAATGATTGTAGAGGATGGTTGAGGACCATATGCACTTATGCATAAGGAAATAATATTACTCAGAATTTCTAAACCTTAATAGCACTTCAATTGTGTGACAAACCTATAGCAATTAGATTAGTGTACTTTTGGGTTAAAGGTACTCTCAAGGGTTATTTTGTGGAGTTCATAGTAGACTTATGTCAATGTTATTCATAATATGAGAATATTTTATGAAATTCCCCAAAGAAGGTTGGTAATTGATATTTATACTTGAGTTAAAATATTGTTAGTGGAGGAGAAAAAGTTGATTTTTATCCACCAACCATGCTAGTATAGAAACCTATGTTGGGAGTGGACTAGAAATGTCATTAGTAATTGTTGAAAATGTGTCATTATTGATTTCGAAAGGATATTGTTTGTTTTATATTCCTTTGTGCATTGATGATCCTCTGTGTGTGAAGATTATGGATGAATCCATGTGTGCAAACATGACTATGCATTGTGTTGTCCCTAAAGTTGTCCCTGACTTCTATGGGGCAAGCTAGGGCACCTCAGTTATTGCAATGATTTGTTTTGGTTGGTAGGTGGATCAAGTAGGTTGAAAGGATAAATATCTGGTAAAAATCCTCCAAAAATATACTCAAATGATCAGCAACACTTCATATAATTTGGGGCATTCACACTGAAGGCTAGATAAATAATAGAAAGTGAGATTTGGAGGAACAAGGTGTTGATTAAATAGGTTGGTTGTCATTGATGTCAACCCTTGAAGAAAGTCCGGTAGCGAATTATGGTAGCACAATGGTTTAGGTAATGGACCCAAGTTTTTTTTTATGTATAATGGTATGAGTTTTGAGATATTTGTAGGTAAGACTATTCCAGATGGATAGTACATGTCATGCCATTTCCGGTGGTATGTGGAATGTCACATAAATCCTCACAGTTAGAGAGTTATAGCCATGTAAAGTTAGAGAACCCTCATGAGTCATCTAGAAGCCCCTAAAAGTCAAAGTGTTTGCAAAAGAAATTATTTAAATAATAAAGTTAATGGAGAACTCCCTAAAATAACGAAAGTGGGATGCTACATGAAAGTACAAATAAGAGGCAAGGCTCTCTCATTTAATAACACTTGAACACATTGAATATCTTTTGTTGTGTGAGGCTTATTGCAAGTACTCATTGATACATATAAAGTTGTGAAAATATGAAGTAGTACGAAGGGTTTACAATGAAATTCTCAGAATTACAACGAATACAAAAAAACCCTATTTTCTAAGGCGTATGCAAGCTGACAATTTATTAGGGTGCGTGCATACTGAGGTGGACGGGGGTTGACTGTGTATTAGGGTGCGTACGTACGTGGGTTGGAAATATATTAGGGTGCGTACATGTTGGTAAAGCCGTGGAAACTTGAGAAGATGAAGATGCAGAGGTTCTAGATTCTAAGATCAAGCTCCCAGGAAGGTCTACAGTGCTCAGATACATCAGATCTATCCATTGTTTCAAAAGGTATGTATTTATATTAATAGTTGGTTTTTGATGTATACATGAGAAATGGTTATGGATATTTGAGGATTCTCCCTAGAAAGACTAGTGGTTGCATGGGATCTTCTATATAAGTCAGATCTACAGAAATACAATGTTGGTATATTTATCATTGATACTTCTTGTTGAGGCACATCTTGTATTTCTTGGCATATGGCTAAGGGTTTTTGTGGTATATGGTTGAGAGCTTGTATTGGTTGATGTATTGAGAGGTTGAATATCAGAAAGGGTTTGAATTCTAGATCATGTGAGGGTTATTATACTTATCCATGATTATACACACTTTTGGCACATGACTAGAGAGAGATATGTATGAGGATGCATGCATAGGGTATAGATACAGTCTAGATACAGTGACAAGTTACAGATCTATGTGAAAGAAGTTACACAGGGTCATAATTTTTTAGAAATCATACGTAGGTTGCATAACATTTTGGTCGTGTACATGCACAGGTTGCATAACAGATAGGACACGTACATACGCGTGTTGCAGCACTACAGGTCACACACTTGTTGTATTTTGTTGATACATGTTTAGTTCAAGTACAGATTGATTACAGGGAATTTTTATAGGTTGGCTACAATTCAGTGGTACAGATTGATACAGTTGTATAGTGGTATATCTCATAGTGATAGTATGTCATTAGTTCCATCATTCTACTTCTACTTCAGGGAGGTTGGACGGGGCAAGGACAGGTGGTTGTAGCCACCTTTTGGTTGTAGCTGGAGAACTTAGGAGGTTGTATCCTCCTTCTGGTTGTAGCCAGAGAATTGAGAAGTTGGATAGTCCCTTAGGTTGTAGCCCGAGAAACTAGGGGATTGGAGCCTCCTTCCAGTTGCAACTGGAAAACAAAGGAAATTGCTGCTTCCAATGAATTCAATTCTTCAATACATATAAGAAAAATTGTTATGTGGTTTTCTCCCGCTTTGGGTTTCCACGTAAAAACACGGGTGTACTATGTATGTGTGTGATTGCTCATTTTTTCATTGTTTATTTACTCTATAACTATTGGATGATAATTGTACATTGATATAACACTTTCATTTTTGGTGAAAAAGGATTAAATTGCTCTATTAATGATTCACCCCCCCTCTCAGTAATCCAACAATTGGTATCAGATCAGGTTCCTTTAAAAATTAGTTTAACCATTGAAAGGTAGATCATGGAGAGAAACAACATGTATAAAAATGGAATACCACAGTTTGATGGAAAAAAGTATGCATTTTGGAGCATAAGGATGAAAACATATATACAGGCACAGGGATTTGAATTTTGGAAATCAATTGTAGATAGATACATAACACCAACAATTGCACCAACAAATGAAAAAGAAATAAAACTCGAACAGAATAACTCCAAAACCACAAATGCACTTTTGAATGGTCTTGGAGAATCGGTATTCACCAGAGTTTCACATTGTAAATCCGCTAAATATATTTGGGAAAAACTTCAAAATATTTATGAAGGAGATTCAAAAGTCAAAGCAACAAAGATTCAAACTTACAAAGGTCAATTTGAACAACTAAAGATGAAGGAAGATGAGAATATTGCAACTTACTTTTTACGAGTCGATGAACATTAAATGAAATCATGGGATTGGGAGAAGAAATCAAAGAATCTGTAAATTTTCAAAAGGTACTAAGATCTCTTCCTATGATATTTGACCCTAAGATATCAACACTAGAAGAAAGAGAAGATATGAAATCAATAAGCATGGACAAATTACATGGAATCTTCACAGCATATGAAATGATAACTGGACAGGAAAATATAGATATAAAAGAAGAAACCTTCAAATCATTCAAAAAGTCAAATCAAAAGGGAAAGCAAAAAGAAAAAGAACATAGCAGCAGCAGTGATGCCTTAGAAGATGATGAAAAAGTGGCCAACTTTGTCAAAAGATTGAACAAGGGAACCAACGACGAGTATAGAGGTAAGATTCATTTGATTCGTTTTAATTGTGATGGTATTGGTCATTTTTCTAACAAATTTCCTCATAATAAAAAGAGAAATGATGAAGGTTACTCAAATATCTATCAAACAAACATATAAAAGCAAAAAAACCACAAAGAAATTTTTCAAGAAAATCTTATGGACCAAAGAAGACATCTCATCATCAAATGAAGATGAATCCAGTGACAGTGAGACATAAAGAGTTATATTCATGGCAGTAGAAGACTCTGATAAAGAAGACTATGAAGAGGAATATGAAGAGTCCGAAGAAGAATATGAAGAACCGAAAAAGAATATGAAGAGGCATAAGTTGACTACCGAGAAGAATTTTTGTGTGCCATAGAAGTTATCAGAAGATAAAAGAAGAAAAACAAGAAACTACAAGAGAAACTAGAAAAGAAAGAAGACACTCCAGAACTAGAACAAATGATCACAAATTTGAAGGTTCAAATAGAATAAAATAAAATAATTGAAGAAGCACTCAAAGAACAACTAGAAGAAAAAGACAGGATCATTGGAAATTTCGAAGCAGAGATTGTCACATTAAGAAAGGATATTCAAAATAAAAATATTCAGAACAACTCAAAAGTTTTGGATGAAATTATCAGCAGTCAAAAAACTCATCATGACACGTCCAGACTTGGATACAATTAGACAGAAAAGGGATCAAGCTCCAAACCAACAAAGCAAGAAACATATCCAAAAAGCTATGCAGAAATAATCAAAGGGGATAGGAAGATCTACAAGAAAGAATACAGGGACACTCCTCCACCAAGAAGATTCATATTTTAGAATCAACAATCAATGGATAGGCCTCAGGAAGAAGAATAATTCATAAGAGTACCTCCTTTCATAATATCTTCAACTCCTAGGAACATAAACAACTTTGAAATTCATCCACAAAAGGGTTATCTAAGAAGCCCTAGTGAAACACAGAGAAGAAGTTACAACAGGTTTGAATCTTTGAGAACTGAAGTGGAATGTTACAAATGTAACAACTTTGTACACACGGCCAAATATTGCATAATGACAGTCCCTCCTAGATAACCACAACATAATAACAACAGTGACAGACAAGAACCTCAAAAAAGGACATGGATAAGAAAGCAGAATCAGTATAGCAATGAAGAATTCACACTCACTCTACAAGCTAAGCAGAAGAAACGTGGTTGGTATGCTGACAGTGGTTGTTCAAAACACATGACATGTTATAGAGACATGTTTCTTACATTAATAAAGGAAATATATGGATTGGTCTCCTTCAAAAATGATGATTCGGCTAAAATCATTGGAAAAGGCATAGTTAGAATTGGGAACAAGAATACCAAGGCATAAAATGTTCTACTAGTAGAAGATATGAAACATAATATTCTAAGTGTGATTCAAATGTGTGACCAAGGTCATAAAGTTACTTTCAATTCACAAAAGTGTGAGATAAGAAAAGAAGGTTCAGGAAAATTGATTGCAACAGCTGTGAGAACTTCAAGCAACATATATGTATTAAGTGAAATTGGAAATGAAAAGTGTTGCCTAGGAAAGGAAGATGAAAGTTGGCTATGGCAAAGAAGAATGGGTCACATAAATTTTTATGACCTTGTCAAAGTCAGAAAAAAGGAATCAGTTAGAGAAATTCCCCAGATCACGAAACCAACCAACACTTTATGCAAGCATTGTCAACAAGGAAAGCAAACAAAGACGAGGTTCAAATCAAAGGAATATTCAACGACAAGACCACTGAAAATTGTGCATGTTGATCTAGTTGGACCAGCTACAACAAATGGTTTAAAAGGTGATAAATAATTTATGTTATTATTTGATGATTATACAAGAATGTCTGCAGTTTTCTTTCTCAAGAATAAGTCAAAAGCTTTTGAAAATTTCAAGGTCTACAAGGAAATGGTTGAAAATGAAATGGATTCAAAAATCAAATGCTTGAGATCTGATAATGGAGGAGATTTCACTTCAAAGGAATTTATGGACTACTGTAGCAGTCATGGAATAAAAAGGCAATTCTTTGTTTCTAGGACACCTCAACAGAATGGAGTTGTTGAAAGAAAGAATAGGACATTGCAGGAAATGGCTCGAACAATGCTAATGGATTTCAAATTGACAGATATATTTTGGACATAGGCAGTGCATACAACAATTCAGATTCCAAATAAAGTAATTCTTAGAAACAACACTGACAAAACTTCCTATGAGCTATGGAAAGGAAGACTAGAAAATGTGAAGCACTTTAGAGTTTTTGGAAGAAAATACTACATTAAAAGAGAAGATGGCAGAATGGGAAATTTTGACTCTCATGTGGAAAAAAGAGTAGTTGTTGGTTACTCAAGTACAAGAAAATAATACAAGTGTTACAACATGATATTGAACAAAGTTGTGGAAAGCATCAACGTAACAATTGATGAAACATGTAGACCAAAATTAAAGGAAGAAGAAAATGAATCAATGGAACAGATTTACGAAGAAGAAGTAGAAGATGAAAAAGAAGTAGAAGGGGAAGATGAAGAGGATCCGATAGAAGCAGAAGAGAAAGTTCAACAATTTCCTCCAAATACACCTAGCAGACGAGTACAGAAGAATCATCCTTCATATCGGATTATCAAAAACAAAGACGCAGGAGTTGAGACTAAAAGAAGAATATGTTCACCAGAACAAACACACCTAGCACTCTCATCTATGATTGAACCAACATGTTTTGAAAAGGCCAGAAAGGATGAATTTTGGAATAAGGCCATGGATGAAGAATTGAATCAAATAGAGAAAAATGACACTTGAGAATTGGTTCCAAGACCAAAGGATAAGAATGTGATCGACACAAAGTGGGTATACAGGAATAAATTGAATAAATATGGACATGTTACAAGGAACAAAACTATATTGGTACGTAAAGGATATGCACAGGTTGAAGGAATCGACTTTGAAGAGACATTTGCCCCAGTTTCTAGAATGGAAGCATTCTGATTGCTTTTAGCTTATGCATGCTCCAAAAATATTAAAGTGTATCAGATGGACATAAAATCAACTTTTTTGAATGGGGAACTTGAAGAAGAAGTCTACATTGAACAACCCGAACGATTTCAGTTGTCTGAGAATGCAGATTATGTGTGTAAATTAAAGAAGGCCTTTTATGGTCTAAAATAGGCTCCTAGAGCATGGTACTCTAGACTAGATAAATATCTACAACATGTAGGGTTCAGAAAAGGAAGTGCAAACATCAACCTCTACATCAAGGTAAATCAAGATAGTATTTTTATTAATTGAAGTTTATGTTGATGATATTATTTTTGGAA
>JASDQU010245111.1:90997-111801 GCA_032191745.1 Picea mariana
AACACTCAACTTGGCCCTTGTATTCATTGTGTCTTCATTGTGGTCATCGTCAGTTACATGCTACACCCCAATAAGGTCAATAGGTCCTCATTACTTACACAATAGGGATAATTATGGGTAGGTAGCTCTATAGTGAACTAACAAGGAGAGCCAAAATTATATGATAATCAATTGATTGAATGTCATTACAAGTCTCTTACTTGCAAATTAATTGGTTGTTTCCATTTCTTATGTTGATGGGGTCGATGCCCCTGCTACTACAAGTGATGAAAATGGAACCTTCCCCATATTTGAAATATGATTTTACAAGAGCATTATGATATGCAACTCAAATGAACAAATTAGATTTGATTGGTTCCGCTTGTTCAAATTTCAATTCTAGAGTTGACCAACCATCAATGTAAATAGGAGAGCAAAGGTAAATGTGAGCACATGAGAAAATCACATAGCCAACTAGTCTTGAGATTCTTATTGTTCCTCTTTTTACACTTACTCCCCATACAAATGATATATGGAAAACAAATCCCATTCAAATTATAGATGAACAATGTCATATGATAGATTCCCTTCTTTGTTGTTGGACATTTTCTTAGTTTCAAAGTTTATTACATGCGTATCATCTCAAAATTCATGTAAATTTAAACTTGTAGATTGGCACATTGAATCAAATATGCAAGCATAATCATCTACGAATATTTCTCCTTCTTATCAAATTAGGTTTCTTCTTCACATCTAAAACCCTTAAACCATAATGGGATTCTTTAAAATGGATTTGCATTTTTCACGTTAACCTTAAAAATACAAGGTTGTATTTATTATTATACAAAAAAATGCTTCTCGATGATGAAACATCGTTATCGGTATTGAATAATGGAAGCATGAATCAACTCGTGAGAATTTAGAAAAATATACCCAAGGCCATATTTATTTTTTCTAATGAGAATTCAGAAAATCTACCCAACCTATAACAATGACACGAATCCATATTCCTAGGATTTGAGATTTCAAAGATTCTACCCAACCTATAATAATGACAAAGGAATCCATATTCCTAGTATTCAAAGCTCATGATTATTTACTTAGAAGCACATAAATTCAATAAATATAAAGTTGAGTACAATGTACTCATGCTATTGGAGAAAATGAGCCCGTGCTAATTCTCCATGATTCTCTCATAGAACTGCTAAAAGAGTTATTTTTTAATGTGAAAAGTCAAATTTATTTCTTACTTTTCACTAAACTAAACTATTGTTATCAGAGAAAATGGGCCCATGCAAGTTCTAATGAATCTCTCATGGAATGATTAAAAGGGATATTTTATAATATGAAAAAGGAAAAACATAAAAAATATTCATTAATGGAACTAGCAAGGGTATATGTTGTTTCTATATTTTAGCTAAATGATCATTAACTAAGTAATAGAGGAATATTTCTTGTATTTATTTTCTTTAATGAACATAGACCATTAATGAAGATTCCCCACTAATCAAAATTCCCACATTGAATAGGATTATGAAATAAAATCTTAGATTGATTAGGATCCCAAAATAGAATCTCATGTAAACTTCACTTAGCATTCTCAAACTATAGACATGTGTGGCCACTTTCCATTACTTACCAGTTTTTACTTTAAAAGAGGTAAAAAGAACCACAAAAGCAAGAAAAATCATTAAGAAAAGTTAGGAAACCAAAAATAAAAGGTATATCCATGAAACATTTGGACTTCAAAATGTTGTGTAACATCATTGGACCTTGAAAGACTCTATTTTACTTTTACAAAATATCCACCTTGCACTCTCTTTAGTGTTCCCTTCCCCCACTTCGGGGGTATTCTAGTATGAATAATTCTAACAAAATGGTTCTTTACACATTTTGCAAAATTAAGGGATATAAACATATTAGTTCAAGATAAGAATTCATATTTGGGACATGGAGAAAGGACAGGGAGCCTTCAGTCATGATAAAGAATCCAAAGGTCAAAATATTGTTGTTGGTAATGCAAAGAAAAAATCAAATGGGCACAAGAGAAGAGGAGAGAAATAAACATTAGTAGAGACAATGAGAAGCCCAAGAATAGAATTTATAGTAGAACTCACAGACATCACTCACCTCCTTACTCAACAAGGAAATTTTATGCATCTGAAGACTCCATAAGAAGTCCAGAAGTGTCTCTTGTTAGGAACCAAAGAAGAAGAAATGAATTGGATAGTTTGCAAGGGGAGATAAAAAAGTTTAATTCACCATTCTTTAATGGTGAAAGAGAAAGTGAAGATGATGTTTAAGGATGGTTGTTGGGAATCAAGAAGTACTTTTAGTTGCATAACTACTCATCCAACATAGAAGCCATAATTTCCATATAAAATTTGTGTGGGAGAGATGCTATGTGGTAGTATAAAATGAAGCAAGTTTAAAACATTAATGAGAGAATGATCACTTGGAAGCAATTCAAGAGATATTTTCAAAAGGAGTATCTTTCAAAGAACTTCTATGACAAGAATATGCAAGAGTTCTTTGAACTCTGGTTGGGAAGCATGACCATGGTAGAATATGAAATAAATTTCTTGGGATTGTTGAAGTACATGGGATTTCTCAAGGATGAGAAGGTAAAAATATAGATGTTTTCCAATTGACTACCATCTTTTTATAAAAATAAAATTAAATATGATGAGCCTAGAACTTTGACAAAAACCATTAGGAAGGATAAGTACCTATATGAGAAAGGAAAGGGCAGAGAATCCCTACATAAATATTGGAAGGATAAGAAGAAGTATAAATATGATTATAGGAGGAAAGGATTCAAACCTCCTTTCAATAGAAACAACCATAGTAAAAATCAGCAATCAGTGTTCTAAATATCAATCCAAGAGACAATACTCCTTGGGAAAAAGGGGAAGACCACCAATCAATTGTTGGGAATGAAAATATGATCACATGTACAAGCATTGTCCTCAAAGAGAATACAAAATCAAGACCATGCACAAAATCCAAGAGGATACAATAGTAGAATACACGAGTGGAATATATGCAGCTTTAGAAGATCGACAAATAGGGTACCAATCCAATATGATCAAGGTGGAAGGTAATATCATCAATCATCGTGTTTCTATTTTAATTTATTTAGGAGAAAACAATTGTTACATTGATCCTAAAATAGTGGATAGATCAAATTTGGAGAAAAGTAAGATTGAGAAATCAAGTTTGGTTTAGATAACCACTGGAACCAAAAGAAGGATCAATGAGGATGTTAGAAGTTGTCCAATAAATATGAATGGAGTGAGTATTAACATTGATATGAATATTGTCCCATTAGTATCTTATGATATCCTAATCAGAAGGGATTGGTTGGACAAGAATCATGTTGTACTGGATTTTTATAACAAGACTTTTACATGTCTTGGTGAAGAAGGAAAACAAAGCATGGTGAAAGGAATTCCAAGACCCATTTCTATAAGGGAGATTTCATCCTTACAACTGAAGTGATGTTTTAGGAAAGGATGTCAATTGTATGCAGCTCATGTGGAGGAGCCAAAAATTTAAGAAGGGCCAAGCCTTGAAAATTTTTCAGTATTGTAAGAGTTCAAAGATGTATTGCAAGAAATACCAGGATTTCCACCAAAGAGGGAAATAAATGTCTCTCTTGATTTAGTATGAGGATTTCCTCATTATCAAACACTCCTTACAAAATGAGTACGCTTGAATTAAAATAATTACAAATGTAGCTGGAATAACTATTAAAGAAAGGGTACATACACCTGAGTGTTTCACCTTGGGGAGCACCAATACTCTTTGTCAAAAAAAATGATGGAACATTGAGGCTATGTATTGACTTTCGACAACTAAATAAATACAATGTGAAGAACAAATAACCTCTACCCAGAATTGATGACTTCTTTGATCAACTAAGAGGAGCAAAGATATTTTAAAAATAGACTTGAGATATGGATACCATCAGGTAAGAATCAAGGAAGAAGACATCAATAATACATCCTTTAGAACTAGGTATGGACATTATGAATTTGTAGTGGTGCCATTTGGATTGACCAATGCACTAGTTGTATTTGTGTGCTTGATGAATGACATATTCATAAATTATCTAGATAAGTTTGTCATTGTGTTCTTAGATGACATACTTATCTATTCTAAATCAAAGAAAGAGCATGAACATCACTTGAGGTTGGTGTTTCAAGCACTAAGAGAACATCATATTTATGCCAAGCTAATAAAGTGTTCTTTTTACCAAGAATAAATCCATTATTTGGGTAATATTATTTCAAAAGAAGGTATAGCAGTGGATACATAGAATATTTAAGCTAGTAGAGGATGGAGAATACCCAAGAATGTTTCCAAAATTACATCTTTTATGGGATTAGTTGGATACTACAGGAGATTTATAGCAAGGTTTTCTAAGATTTCTCATCTCATCACTTCTTTGCAAAATAATGGAATTAAGTTTGAATGGGCAACAAACTCTAAAGAGAATTTTAATTTGTTAAAAGAATTACTTACTAGTGTACCTATTTTAAATATTGTTGACTCAAATGAGAATTTTTTGGTATGTACAGATGCATGCAAGGAAGGAATTTGTGGATTCCTCACTTAAAATGGACATGTCATTAGTTATGAGTCTAGAAAGATTAAAGTAACATGAGAGGAATTTTTCCACACATGATTTGGAGCTTTCTTCCATAGTTCATGCATTAAATATGTGGATACATTATATCATGGGAAAGAGGTTTGAATTAAGGACAAACCATAGTCATTTGAAACAACTTTTTGAATAACCAACTTTGAATGCCAGACAGACAAGATGGATGGAATTTTTAAGCGAGTATGAATTTGACATCATTAACATCAAAGGAAAAGAAAATAAAGTTATTGATGCACTCAGCAGGAGAGTACATCTCATGCATGTTACGACCATTAGTATGCATCAGTCATATTTGAAGAGAATAATTTTGGATGTTGTTGTTACATACCAACAATACCTACATGTAAAGGAAATCTTGCAACAGGAAAATGTACAACACAAAATTAAACAATATGAGGTGAAGGAAGATGGATTACTTATGCATAAGAATAGAATTTATGTTCCTAGTTCTGGAGAACTTAGGAATTTGGTGTTAAAATAAATGCATAATGTTATGTATGTCAGACATCTTGATTACCTAAAAACAATTGTAGCAGTAAGAAGCCAATTCTTTTGGCCAAGAATATTCAAAGAAAGATGTTGTTATTACACTTCTATATGTATGGAATGTCAAAGAGTGAAAGTTTAGCATAGACACCCAATGGGTTTGCTACAAAAATAACCAATTTGAGGGAAGAAATGGGAAGTGGTTAGCATTTATTTTATAACTAAGTTTCTTGGGACAACAAGAAAACATGATTCCATAATGGTAGTTGTGGCTAAATTGACAAAGGTTACTCATTTTTTTACCATAAAAACGACTCATACCACAACTGATATTGAAGAAATTTACATGAGGGAGATTGCTAGGTTGCATGAGATATGTAAGACAATTGCATTAGACAAATATACAAAGTTTACTTCAAATTTCTACAGGGGATTATTTAAGGGATTTGGTACAAATCTTAATTTTAGCACAACATACCATCCAACATCATATGGGTAGATAGAGAGAGTAAATGAAGTGGTTGAAGACACATTGAGAATGTATGTGATGGATAAGCCATCTAAGTGGGAAGATAACTTGCATTTTGTTGAGTTTTCCTATAATAATGGGGATCAAGATTCATTGAATATGGTCCCATTTGAAGCTTTGTATGGTAGAAAATGCAATACTTTAGTGAGTTGCAACAACCCATTAGACATAGTAGTGCTTGGGCTAGAATTTCTCAAGGATATAGAAGATTAAATGGTTAAAATTAAGCAAAATTTGAAGGCAGTACAAGATAGACAGAAATTTTATGTAGACAAGAACAAAAAAACTAGATAATTTAAAGTGGGAGACAATGTTCTTTTGAAAGTAAATCTCAAGAAGACCTCATTAAAGTTGGACAGTTGTACAAAGATAGAGGCCATATTTTGTGGTCCATCTGAGATATTTGATAGAATAGGGATAGTTGCATGCATGCTTGCATTTCTTTCTTCCATGAATGTGTATAATGTATTTCATGTCTCTTTTCTGAAAAAGTGGGTACATGATCCTAACCATGTTGTTGATTGGAATTTGATGCAGTTGGAGCCAGATGGAGACTTTCAGGTCTATCTGGTGCACATATGGGGCAAAAAAGTCAAAATGCTCTGGAATCAAGTCATAGAACTGGTAAACGTTCATTGTACATGTTACAATATTGAATATGCTACTTGGGAGAATGAACATGCCATGTGGGCAAACTACCCACGACATTTTGAAGAATTTTTATTTTTTATTTTTTTTGTATATTCACTGAGGACAGTGCCAAAATAAGGGGGAGGGGAATGTAATACCATGGTTTTGAGTCCCTATATTAAATAACTTATTTTGTTTATTTTATAAAATGTTGGAGCATAGAAACAACTAAAAGAGGTCGGAGTGCCTAGGAAATGTAATTCTTTGACCATTATTAATAATAAAATACATCGTTGACTGCAATACGGATAAGGAAAAAGTTATAGGGGGATATGATTCCATGAGAGAGGGGGCTTAAGGGGTTGATTCCTTTTATTATATTTTATTTACCCATGATTATTTTAATTGATAGAATTGGTTACATGAGCTTCTTGGGGAAGGCCATCTCGTTATTTATTTCCAAGTACTTATATAAACCCATACTTGGATATTTTGGGGTGCACACTCTTCATTATGTTCACTCTCTCCATTCATTATTTCACTCATTCATTATTCCTCATTCATCCTTGATCTTGGCTCGGGGAAGGAAAAAAATATTGTTGGGAAAGGAGCCATTGTTTACTCATTGTAGTAATTAATGGTGCATTCTAGCCATGAATTAATACATGCATGTCTAAAATGCATTGGCATGTGCTAAAATTTGTTCATAGCTATAAATCTTGAGAGTCCCAACATGGATATTCTTGACTAGATGCACTGGAGCCTTAAAAAGAAGTGGAAAACCTGATGGACTGCATGGTAGTGAAGGGGTTTCATTGTCTTCAGGTGTTGCAAGATGGAGAGAAGAGAGATGGTGTACTTTAGATTCATTTGTGTTGAGAAACCTATGATTGCTAGAGTGTTGACTGGTTTGGGAAGTTGAGTGACACCTTGGAACTGTCCTTGTGGATGCATAGCCCTAGATCAGGGGTGACATTCTATTTTTTGGATAGTTGGTTGTCATTGATGTCAACCCTCAGAGCATTCAAGGTACTCCAGAGTTGTTATCAATATTTATGGTGAGTTAGTCATCATTGATTTCAACAAGAGTGGTTGATGTCAACATATGTATTGGGTGCATTTGATGAAGTCTACACAAATCCCCGTAGGTGTGGTCATGAGACCCGAAGTCATTTGAGGAATAAAGACATGAAGGAAAGGGGAAATTCATGTAACACACTCATATATGGATAGTTATTCTCATTATGTTTCCGTTGATAGGTGGTACGCCAGGTAGTTCCTCACGGTTGAGGAGTTATGGCCTTGTGAAGTTAGAATCCCCAAATAATGGTCAAGAAGCTCCCAGTTGGTTACAAGTCTTTAATGAAGAGGAAAACTAGTTGTAACAAGAAAGTTAAGAAGCCCCTAATATTAAGGAAATAGGTTACCCAAAAAAAGTATAAATACACCTCAAGGAGTCATTCACAAGTACATTCACTCACTTTTTCTATTGAATATATTCGAGTGAGATAGTGATCTATTTGGAAAGTTTGCGATGGTGAAATATGAGGTAGTGATAGGTGAGAAGTGTGGGAGTTTTGAGATTATAGAGGACATCTAGGGTTTTCTATAAAAACCCTAATTGGTTGATCCCCGTGGGTCAAACAACTAGTGTCCTGCGAGGCATTCTCGCGGGTTGCATAGTGCTTGTCACCCAAGTCTATGTGTGACATCAGTTGTTAGTCTCGTGAGGATAAGACAAATTTGTGGATTATGTTGGTGTCAGGATGTTGAGAACTAAGGAAAGTTTAAAGGTCATTATTACAGAGTTTCATCTCAGCTACATGATCAAAGGTAATTTTTAAGGTTTATTCTTATGTTGTTATAGCACATGCTTAGTGGTGATGATACATGGTATGGTACACCTTGGTGATGACATGATACCTTGCTAGAAGTACACTCTTGACTATGTTTATATCTAGTTTGGTATATGTCATGGTAATGGTTCATTATTAGAGACATATATTTGAGAGGTTGGTACATGGTTTAAGCTCACACTTGGTTTATGGTAGTTGATTGAGGCATATCATGYRTGGTATGGCACATGTTTATGGTACATCGTTGATGTATGAGATGATACATGGTTGATGTACTTGGTATAGTACATGGTTGATGCACTTGGTGTGCTACATGGTTGATGGTATGGTATAGTTTTGATGCATGATATGGTGCATTGTTGATGCATGATCGGGTACACGTATTGGTGCATGGTTAATGCACAAAGTGGTATAGGTTTTGGTGCATGGTTGATGCACAGTTTGGTACAAATGTTAGTGCATGATTGATGCATGGTTGATACAGGTTGATGTACATGGTATGGTACAGGTTTGATGCATGATATGGTGCATTTTTTATGCATTGTATGGTATAGGTATTGGTGCATGGTTAATGCACAGAGTGGCACAGGTTTGGTGCATGGTTGATGCACAATTTGGTACAGGTGTTGGTGCATGATTGATGCATGGTTTATACAGGTTGATATACATGGTTTATGTGCATGATTGATGCATGGTCGATACAGGTCATTATACATGGTTGATGTACATTGTTTGGTGATGGTATCCATGTGAGAGGATCACATTTTTTTGATGTTGAGTATCAACAATGGTGACATGTTGATGATTGTATGTAAGTGAGAGTGGAAGTGGTGAGTTGATGTGATAGGTTGACAAGTTATAGGTTGATGCGACAATAAAAATGGCAGTGGAAGTGATTGTGGTAGTGACAGTTTAGTCTACACTTATATTTCAGGGCGACAGGATGAAGCAATGTTTGGAAGCCGAAATAGTAGCACAAAGAAAGGAAGCAGAGAAGAGAGAAAATATTTTGACAGATCATCCCAAGGAAATATTTGAGGACTTTAAAAAAATTGAAGCACAATTTAGTCAAGAAGAAATAAGAATTGAAAACAAAATGATCACTTTGAAGATCCAACTTGAAGAAGCAAAGAGAATGGAAAAAGTCATGAAAATTCAAATGATCAAGAAAGAAGAAGAGGTTAAAAAGATTGAAGAAGAAGTTGTCGCATTGAGAGTCAAAATTGTCAAACTTAGCAAGAATGTTGAAGAGAGAGAAACATCCACATCATCAGTAAAGAATGTTGAAAACAAGCACTCCATGTTTCCAGAAAGGAAGAATGAAGAGAAGGGTAAGAGTTATGCAGAAGTACTCAAAGGAAGGAATCATGGTCAGCAAGAATCAAAGAAGAATGAGTATAATAGAGATACATATTCAAAAAGACCTTATACATTCAAACAAAAAATAATATTGAATCATGATGAATGGATCAACATCAGAGAAGATTGTGACCAATTAAGGCATGAATTTAGAAGGAATGGACCACAAAGAAGATTAGTCACCCCTAGGTATGTAAATTTATTTTATGTTAATTATTTTAATTGTACTAAATTTGGGCATAAAGTTGTAGATTGCAGGGCTTAGGGAAGAAATGTTCAAGCACGAAATGCTTATGTGGCCCCACATAACATTGAATGTTACAAATTCCACAATTATGGTCACATAGCTTCGAACTGTAGAATCATGATATAGCATTCCATGAAAGAAAACATCGATGTCAAATACATAAAGTTTTGAAAAATAAAATAAAAACAAGAAGAGCGGGTGAATAAAGAACAGGTCCCATAGATCGTAGGATTTGCAGTAGTGCGAGAAAGAAAAGAAGAGCAGGTGAATAAAGAACAGATCGAGGAGATTGTAATCTTAGGAATTGTAGTGCAAGAGCATAATGAATCCACAAGAAAAAAGGAAGAATTCAGAGTTCAAAGAGATTATTAGTCTATAGACGAAGAGGAATATTACTCTGCATTAGGGAATATTCACTAGTACATATTGTAAAAATTTTAACGTTCTATTTGCAGCGTTATGGACAAAATTGGCCATATTGTCGAAAAATAGAGGAAATTTTAAATTTTTTTTTCCATATTTCCCGATAATGTCTATTGCCACGTTGATGTCTCTCTTGCCACGTTTTCGTCTCTCTTGCCACGTTGTTGTCTCTCTTGCCACGTTTGCCACATAGTCATCTCTCTTTCCACGTTTGTGACATAGTCGTCTCTCTTGCCACGTTTGTAACATAGTCATCTCTCTTGCCACGTTTGTGAAGATAGTTGTCATAGTTGCGACGTTGTGGAAACTAGGTTTCCCCCCTCCAACGATCACCTATTATTTTGACCAAGTCAACTTTGATTTGGTCAATGATCGTTGGAATTGCGACGTTATAAAATCTATAAATATGTTTCATTTTACGGATGTTGCGACAAGCTTGTTATAATAACGACACTTCAAAAAGGGTTTTTGGGTCTTCTCATATAGAGTACAACTATTAAAATACATTTTACTAGGGCTCTTCTCATTTCGTTTTAATTTTCTGATCGGTCAAATTTTAAAGGAAACAACTATTAAAAGACATTGTACTAGGGCTAGAGTACATGATGGGAAATGATGACCTATGAATGGGGCCAAAGTTGAAATTTTTTCAAATTTTTTTTGTATGACATCATACATCCTTGAGTCTTGAAACCCTCCCATACCATCAAGGCATGTGTCTAGTCTAGCCATGTCAAATTTTGATGCATACAGGCACATATTGAAGAAATCTCAACGTTGGCCCCCATTCACTGCTCACTATGCGGGGTCGGTGCATGACATTTTTGGTGGTTGAATTGGAAGTTCCATGACATTTCAAGAGAGTTCCAACAAAGATTCTACAGATGGAAACAATGACATTTGACAATGAGACACCCATTATGAACGTTGTTGCAAACATGGACGATCTCAAAGATTATGTGGTCAGAACATCATACATCCTTGAGTCTTGAAACCCTCCCATACTGTCAAGGTATGTGTCTAGTCTAACCATGTCAATTTTTTATGCATACAGGCACATATTGAAGAAATTTCAATGTTGGCCCCATTCACTAGTGCTCACTATGCGAGTTCGGTGCATGACATTTGTGGTAGTTGAATTGGAAGTTCCATGACATTTCAAGAGAGTTCCAACAAAGATTCTATGGATGGAAACAATGACATTTGACAAATATGAGACACCCCATTATGAACATTGTTGCAAACATGGACGATCTCAAAGATTATGTGGTCGGGACATCAAACATCCTTGAGTCTTGAAACCCTCCCATACCATCAAGGCATGTGTATAGCCTAACCATGTCAAATTTCGATGCATACAGGCACATATTGAAGAAATTTCAACGTTGGCCCCATTCACTGGTGCTCACTATGAGGGGTCGCTGCATGACATTTTTTGTGGTTGAATTGAAAGTTCCATGACATTTCAAGAGACTTCCAACAAATATTCTACGGATGGAAACAACGACATTTGACAAATATGAGACGCCCCATTATGAACGTTATTGCAAACATGGATGATCTCAAAGATTATGTGGCCAGGACATTAGACATATTCCTTGAGTCTTGAAACACTCCCATACCATCAAGGCATGTGTCTAGTCTAACCATGGCGAATTTTGATGCATACATGCAGTTTGAAGAAATTTCAACGTTGGCCCCATTCACTGCTCACTATGCGGGGTCGGTGGAAGAAATTTCACTATGATCATTCACCTTCAAGGCAGGCCCCATTCACTATGCTCACTATGAGACATCCATTATATTGAATGTTGATCCAAACATGGATGATCTCAAATATTATTCGGGGACATCAAACATCCTTAAGTATCAAAACCCTCCCATACCTTCAAGGAAACTATCTAGTTTAACCATGTCAAATTTTGATGCATATGGGGATAGATTGAAAAAATTTCAATGTTGGCCCCATTCACTGCTCACTGTGCAGGGTCGGTGGAAAAAATTTGTGATGGGTTTATTTTAAGTTCCATGACAAATTTCAAGATAGTTTCGACAACGATTCTATATAAGGGAATGACGAATGATGACAATGAGAGGTGCAACATGATGAATGTTGATGCAAATGTGGATGATCTCAAAGATTATGTGGGGACATCATACATCCTTGAGTATTGAAATCCTCCCATACCGTCAAGCCATGGGTCTAGTCTAACCATGTCGAATTTTGATGCATACATGCACAGTTTGAAGAAATTTCAACATTGTCCCCATTCACTGCTCACTATGAGGGGTCGGTGCAAGATGACATTTGTGGTGGGTGAATGACAACAGTAATAAAAATGATGAGTTGATGACATCATCTTGTGAAGAATATGTGAGTGAAGATGATGAGCTGATGACATCATTCTCACCAACATATGTCCACTTAGTCGCAATGACACATCTTTGATATCCTCCAACATTAAAGAAATCCCCACATCAGCAGGGAGTTTAAACATTTTCAATAAGTGTGAGTCATTCATGCATTCTCCTACCTCATGGAAATTATCTTGTGATCATTCTCACCATTATTCACATAACCCCCACACTATATTCCCCTTAGTTACTCAATAATCCAAATTTAGAAATGACCAAAACTAATGCAACAATGACGGAATAACAAACATTGGAAGAGAGATAGATGGTTGTAGATAAGCATAGAGGCAAGGAAAATTAGAAAACCTTTAACTCCATTCCCATGAAATAGTTTCTTATTAATTATTTAAGAGCTAAGGAAATATTCCACAAGGTTTCCCATAAAGAAATCAATGGATTGGACTATTTCTGCCTACATGAGGGAACCAAAAAGGAAGGAGATGCTTGAGGGATTGTTGAGTAGAGAAAGGAAACATTTTACCTTGTGTTGTGTATGGCATGGAAGAGATATTTTCCCTTATACTCAAAGATAACTCATAGACCCACTCTATATATCGTTTCATCTCATCCTCATTTCGTTTTAATTTTCTGATCAGTCGAATTTTAAAGGAAACAACTATTAAAACACATTGTACTAGGGCTAGAGTACATGATGGACAATGGTGACCTGTCAATGGGGCCAATGTTGAATTTTTTTTCAAAATGTTTCTGTATGATATAAGTAGTAATAGTGAAATAGTAGAAAACTATGTGAATGTTAATTGGTGAAGTTAATTTACAAAACCAACAAATTAGTATGGAAGGAGAAGGAAGGAGCCTACATGAGTGCGAGTGACAGAGGAGATCACCCCACCAATAGAGGAGCAATGTCACGAAGTTCGGTAATTATTTCCACAATGTTCTTTCTCTGAAAACAAATTTCATTTTCTTCTATAGATTGCTTTTGCCTCAACATGATTTGTTGTTGGGTCTCATTCCTCTTCTCAACCCTCCCCTTTATCGAATCCCTGCCACAAACATTGCAATATGATGCAGGAGCATCGCCAGCGAGTGCAAGTGGAGGACAGCTGGATATACACCAGCGTGCATTTTGAAGACACTTTGAATTTTAAAAGATGAACCATTAATGTAATAGATGGAAGGATGTATTTGTTTTTAATGTGGGGATTGTAATGCAGATCTTGAGCATTTTCTCTCATCTGTCAGCTGAAGGCATTTATTGTAATAAATGTAAAGTATATGTAGTCTTTAATTTGATAATATAGATTAGAGTTGTAGGAGGGAAAAACTTCAAGAAGACTCCCTCGTATGTATTGTAATATTATTATCATTGTAATTTTATGTTGTAGAGCAAAAGAGAGAGCATAGGAGAGCAGAGAAGAACAAAGATTATAGAAGTTGTATGGAAACCATGTACAGAAGCACTTGAATTAATATAAGAATGTTTTGATCCAAATTTCATGGTGTTTTGTGGTCACTGTTTACATCTAATGAAGGGTATGATTACAATTTTCTCATATTCTCTATTATGCATTTGTTCAATGTTGTGTGTGTATGATTTCATGTTGAATATATGAAGTCTGTGAGTGGGAAAGTATAAGTTTCAATTGTTTCTCTTCCTGAGAATTCCTGCAAGGAGTGTAGTGAAAGTCCACAAGGAGTGCGTCGACAAAGTTCTGAGTTTCACCTCAGAAAAAGATCAGGAGAAATATCGTTGAACTTATACCAGTGGAAGTGCAAGTATAGCACAGAGTCATGCAAGGTGTGCGCAGGATGAGGAAATTCCAAGACTTTACCAACCCAAGTGAGTGGTTGAAGAACTTTTGTCGCAAGCAGTGCACAGAGCTGGAGTTATTAGATAATCAGATATTGTCGTGAAGGCCGCAAGGAGTACGGGCAAGATTCCTTAAAATCCTTGAGTTTGCAGCAAAAATCAAGCTCAGTAAGGATAGAGATATGGAAAAGTCCAGAGGAAGGACGAGGGTCAAATTCACCTTGTGAAATCAAGCTTAGAAGGGTTGATGCCAAGATATTTGGTCGGGATTACTGAGAGCCTGGACAGACGGAGGAAACTCTCAGAGGGAGAAGTGTCGATATCCATGGACCGTTACATCCAATGGAGTTGTAGAGAGGTTAAGGCCGAGAGTCTTTTAACATTTGCAAGCTCAAGAGAGATAGCGGTTCGTAGATCTAAGGGGAGATCGAGCGATTGTTTTCTTTCGTGATATCGAGAGTCGGGATTCGAAGGTTCAAGGGCAGAGTCGTTCCAAAGTCTCGATACACGAAATCCCGAGGTGCTCGGAGGTGGGCCCCAGGGTTTGGCTGGAGGTCATATGTCTGAAGAATTTAAGGGAGGAGCTAGGGACCGTTAAGCCCTATTTCAGAGCTTGGGAATTGGAGGATTCGGGGCGACTCGCAAAAGAAGTCCCGAAATCGTGAAACGTGAAACGCCTTTGGGTTAGGCTCATGGTCACCGTCGGTGGTCACGTTAGGGGAGACTACCCTGAGTGATTGATCGTGCGGGCAGAGTTTGGAAAAGGACCTATGGTCATATTTGTGAAGGTTCCAGTGGGAACCGAAGAGCCATTTTGGCCCAAGGGAATTGAAGATCTAAAGACCAAGAGGTCAGCAGACCCTGCTGAGGTAGGGGTATTGCATCAGGTGGTATCAGAGCTTACAATTATTGTTTTATGTAAAGGGGAGATAGGGGATAGTTGTGATTTGAATTCTGCGTGGACAGATTGAAACAATGTCGCTAAGAAGATGCTAAGAAAGAACTATGCCTGATCCAGCTGTGGAAAGGGAAATGAGAGAACTTTGTGCTCGGTTAGATGCTATGGAGACAACACAGAGATGAAAACCTAATACTGGAGATATTAGTGAGTCTGGAAGCGAGAACGAAGCTGGAGCCGAAGAAGAAGTTGTAGCTAAAGATGTTGCAGAGGAACATCTATTTAAAGCTATTGCAAGAATAGGTTCCAGAGCAAAGTTGGATATTCCGATGTATGAAGGAAACTTAGACGTTGAGGAGATTCTAGATTGGTTTGGAGATCTAGATAAATACTTTGATTATGAAGATAATAAAGAAGACAGGAAAGTTAATCACACTGTCACTAGATTGAAAGCGAAAGCAACACAGTGGTGGGATGAACTGCAGGTTGACAGGCGTTGCAAAGGCAAACAAATAATCAAAATATGGGATAGGATGGTAGTGAAGATGAAAGACAAATTCATACCTAGAGATTATCAAATTAATCTGTTTCGAAGAATGCAAAATTTGAGACAGAAAGGGATGACAGTGAAGGAATACACTAAAGAGTTTTACAGGTTAAACATCAGAGCTAGTCATCATGAGAGTGATGATGAAAAGGTCGCCAGATATATGGATGGCCTAAGATATGAGATTCAGGATGAGATGAGCATGGTGACAGTCATAACTATGGAAGATGCTTATCAAGTCGCTTTGAAGTCAGAAGAGAAATTGGCCCGAAAGCAAGGTCAAAGGGGCAGAGGTAGAAGTCAAAGCAGAGGCAAAGCAATTGTCCAGAACAGAGCACAAAATCCCAAGGATGAAGAAAAGAAGCCTCATTATCACCCAAAAGGGGGAGGAAGTTCACAGGGAAGACAATATGCCGATAGAAACACTTTTCCTCGAGCAAGAGGAAGAGAAAGAGGCATAGGAGGTGAAGTAAAGTGTTTTGTTTGTGGAAAGATTGGACACAAATCTTGGGAATGTCTCGTTAGAAAAAGAGATGAAGGAGGTGAAGCTCACATTTCAGAAGCACAAAGGAGAAATGTTGAGGCCAAAGATGTAGAAGGCAGAAGATCCTTAATGATGAGGAAAATTCTCTTAAAGCCAAAGAAGGAGGTGGAAAATCCAGTCCAAAGGAACAATTTGTTTAGAACTGCTTGCAAGACCAAGGATAGGGTATGCAAGGTGATAGTTGATAGTGGAAGTATAGATAATCTAGTATCCACAGAAATGGTGGAGAAGATGGAATTGGAGACGGTTGCACATCCAAGCCCAAATAAAGTCTCGTGGTTGCAAAAGGGACATCAGGTAACTGTCACTAAACAATGTTTAGTTGAATTTAAGATAAGGGGTTATAGAGATGAAATTTTATGTGATGTTATTCCCATGGAAGTCTGCCATCTTTTGTTGGGGAGACCGTGGAAATATGACAGAAATGTTATTCATGATGGGAGAAAGAACACCTATACCTTGGAGAAGAATGGTAGGACGCATATGTTGCTACCAATTGAAGACAAGAAGGCGAAAGCAGAAACAAGAAATACTATACTTCTTAGGAGTGGGAAGGAGATTCTAGATGAAGTCAAGAAAGATGAAGAAATGTAGTTTGTTGTGGTAAGGAAACCTAGAGTCATCTTGACTAGTACTTCGATAGATGATCTACCTGAGGAAATTCAGAAACTGCTGGATAATTTCGTTGATATAGTGGTGGACGACTTACCTTGTTCGTTGCCGCCCATCAGAACTATAAGTCATCACATTGACCTTATACCATGAGCGATTTTACCAAACAAAGCAACGTACAGATTGACACTGCATGAGAATGAAGAAGTTAAGAAGCAAGTCCAGGATTTGATGGACAAAGGGTTGATTAGAGAAAGCTTGAGTCCATGCGTTGTGCCAACAGTGTTAAGTCCGAAGAAGGATGGTGGATGGAGAATGTGTACAGACTCGAGGGCTATAAACAAAATCACCATCAGGTATAGATTTACTTTACCCAGGATGGATGACTTGATGGATTGCTTGAGTGGAGCAAGGTTTTTTTCAAAAATTGATTTGAAAAGCGGATATCATCATATTAGAATGAGGGAAGGTGATGAATGGAAGACAACATTCAAGACGAATGAAGGGTTGTATGAATGGTTTGTCATGTCATTTGGCTTGATGAATGCACCAAGTACTTTTATGAGATTAATGAACGAAGTCTTGAAAGATTTCATCGGGAAGTTTGTAATTGTGTATCTTTATGATATATTGATCTCCAGTAAGACCGAGGAAGAACATTTGAGACATTTAACTCTAGTAATGAGGAAGTTGCAGCAGGAGAAGTTGTTGATAAATATGAAGAAGTCATCTTTCATGAAGACATAACTCATTTATTTGGGTTTTGTGATCTCTTAGAATGAGTTGAACATGGATCCTGAGAAGGTAAAAGCAATCAAAGAATGGCCATTGCCAAGGAATATCTTTGAATTCAGAAGCTTCCATGGATTAGCCAGTTTTTACAGAAAGTTAATCGGAAATTTTAGTGGAATTTGTGCATCTATGATGGACACAGTTAAGAAAAGACATAAATATTTTCATTGGACAAAGTAAGCGAAGAAAAGCTTCAAGTTGTTGAAAGAGAAGATAACTGAGCAACCAATTCTAGTTCTGTCGGATTTTGGTAAGACATTTCAAGTAAGACGTGACGCAAGTGGAAAGGACACCCAATTGAGGATGCCAGTTGGGAAAGTAAAGCAGATATCCAGAAACATGGACAGACGGTGCAGGAGCTCATGGACAGGAGTCCATGAGTTTTTCAGCCATAGGAGTATGATGCAGGAGCATCGCCAGCAAGCACAAGTGGAGGATAGTTGGATATACACCAACGCACATTTTGAAGACACTTTGAATTTTAAAAGATGAACCATTAATGTAATAGCTGGAAGGATGTATTTTCTTTTAATGTTTGGGGATTGTAACGCAGATCTTGAGCGTTTCCTCTCATCTGTCAGCTAGAGGCATTTATTGTAATAAATGTAAGGTAGATGTAGTCTTTAATTCAATAAGATAGCTTACAGCTGTAGGAGGGAAAAACTTCAAGAAGACTCCCTCATATGTATTGTATTATTATTCTCATTGTAATTTTATGCTGTAGAGAAAAAGAGAGAGCATAGGAGAGCAGAGAAGAACAAATATTGTAGAAGTTGTATGGAAACCATGTACATAAGCACTTGAATTAATATAAGAATGCTTTGATCCAAAATTCATGGTGTTTTGTGGTTACTGTTTCCATCTATTGAATGGTATGTTTACAGTTTGTTCATATTCTCTGTTATGCATTTGTTTCAATGCTGTGTGTGTATGATTTCATGTTGAATATATGAAGTCTGTGAGTGGGAAAGTATAAGTTTCAATTGTTTCTCTTCCTAAGAATTCCTGCAAGGAGTGCAGTGAAAGTCTGCAAGGAGTGCGTCGATAGGGTTCTAAGTTTCACCTTAGAAAAAGCTCAGGAGAGATATCGTTGAACTTATACTAGTGGAAGTGAAAGTATAGCATAGAGCCATGCAAGGTGTGCATAGGTCGAGGAAATTCCAAGACTTTACCAACCCAAGTGAGTGGTTGAGGAACTTCTTTCGCAAGGAGTGCGAGAGTTGAAGTTATCAGATAATCAGAGATTGTCGTGAAGGCCATAATGAGTGTGGGCGGGATTCCTTAAAATCCTTGTGTTTGCAGCAAAAATCAAGCTCAGGAAGGATAGAGATTTGGAAAAGTCCAGAGGACGGGCGAGGGTCAAAGTCACCTTGTGAAATCAAGCTTAGAAGGGTTGATGCCAAGATATTTGGTCGAGACTATTGAGAGCCTGGGAAAATGGAGGAAACTCTCGGAGGGAGAAGTGTCGATATAAGTGGACCGTTAGATCCAATGGAGTTGCAGAGAGGTTAAGGCCAAGAGTCTTTCAACATTTACAAGTCGATTTGAGGGTAGATCGAGCGGTTTTTTTCTTTTGTGATATCGGGAGTCGGGAGTCGGAGGTTCAAAGGGTAGAGTTGATCCAAAGTCCCGATACATGAAACCCCGATGTGCTCGGAGGTGGGCCCCAGGGTTTGGCTGGAGGTCATATGTCTGAAGAATTTAAGGGAGGAGCTAGGGACCCTTAAGACCTATTTTGAAGCTCGAGAATTGGAGTAGTCGGGGCAACTCGCAATAGAAGTCCCGAAATCGTGAAACGCGAAACGCCTTTGGGTTAGGCTTGTGGTGATCCAGGTGGATATTGGTGGCCACCCACCTATTCCACTCGGACCCCCACCATTGCTTCTTTCAGTTTTTCAATTTCTGCACAGTTTACTATTTTTAGCAGTTTTTCGGGTCCTGAACTTCCAGAGTCGTTTTGAGGCCCTAAACGATGTTTTTTGAGAAAACGGGGAGCAATGTGGAGTAGAAATCAATGTTTCTCACCCAAAAGTTGTATTCCTCGGATAGATATTTATAATGAGGTATAGAACGCGTCAAACATAGATCGTATGCCAAAGTTACGTCCCCGGGAAATTGATGTACCAACTTACCCAAACGGGGCCCACAGTCTTGGCGTTTGATCTCCTAGGGTTAGGTCTTTGGATGTTTAGGGTTTTCCATTGTTTCTCAATAGTAATAGGCCTTCGAGCCTCATTGTAACACAGTTTAGAGGCCAGTAGCTGCCACATCTCTTCTCAGAGATAATCTACCAACACCCTAGCTAGTTTATTTCCATTCTGTCTGTAAGCATATTTCAGTGATTTGTTGTTAATGAAATGAAGTCTTATTTCCGCTACATCTCTGCGTTTATGTGTATTTATGTATTTCATTGTGTTCCTACATAAATCTAGATCAGTGGTATCAGAGCGGTCTGCTTGTTCTCGATCCTTCTATGCATGTCCCCAATAAGGTCGGGGTATGAGGAGTTAGGGCTCGATCTGGTTGAACCTTTGCAAGATCATCCTTGCAAACCCCGACGAGCGCCCACGGGGGAAAAAAGAAATATGAGAGAGCAAGAGATCCTATCAACATGTTTCTCGAGGAGGCCCTCGAGAAACAAAGGAACGCGGTTATGGACAACTTTGCACAGATTCTTCAATGAATGCCCACTGGCGGTGCATCTACATCCAACAACCACTCTGGAGGCGCCACTCCTTTTAAGGTACAAGTAAACTTTGACATTCCCATAGGGAAAAATAGATGCAGATGTCGTAGATAGATGGTTGAATCTGTTAGAAGGATATTTCTCAGTTCATGACTTTTTCGACCAAGAAAAGATTATTTTTGCACTCCTCAAAGTCGGCCCCCATGTCAAGGACTGGTGGGAAACCTACTGGGAGCAAGAGGGTGAGGGGGAACCCTCTCTGTTCTCGGTCACACCCACTTGGAATTCTTTCCGAGATGCCATCAAGGAACAATATTATCTCGTGGGGAGCTATGAGGACAAATACATACAATGAACT
>JASDQU010245112.1:26499-40580 GCA_032191745.1 Picea mariana
GCCTTTGACACTTCGGGTGTTTTCTAGTGGTGAAACTCCCAAAGTACAAACTATGGAGTGATGTAACTTGCTGACATCACTTGTTGATGCGTCACCGACTAAGTGTCTGCCACATGTCACTTCGATTCGTGACTTATGCATACCTAAAATGCCAACTGCACTTTGACACATGTCATCATCTGATTGCACCATATGTCCTTGCTGACGTGGATCTCCTCATGTGGCACATGTTCTTCTCCTGTATCTAACGGTTGTCCTAACTCCCAAAATGTATCTCAGATCGACAACTAAGAGTGACTTTGGAACCTCGGCCTTCGAGTGAACTCATATGTTCTGAATCCTTTTTTTCCAAAGTGGTCAGCGTCGAATTTGACCATTATTTTGATCCAACGACCATCATGTATTGTCCAGATCCAATGATCCTCATTTAACCCAAAAAATATTAACTCAATCCAATGACTATTGATAATTCGGGTGTTCGGGATCTCGGGCCTTTTTGCCTTTCTTATCCTATCCTTCTACTTTCCTTGATCCAACAGTAGAGATATTTATCGAAATGTTCCTTTAGATCAGACGACTTGCGTCTACTTCGGGACACTTTGTGGCTTACCCTGTCCTTCCACTAAACTTGATCCAACGATTGGGATGCTTTCTGAAGTGTTCCTCAGATCAGATGACTCATGTCCACTTCGGGACTTCGGCCTTTCGTACTTCTCGTTTTACCCGAAGTGTAACATCCTCACAAATTTTGACCCGAAATTAATGTTGTTCATTGATTGTGATCTTATATCAATGGCTTGATTTGTTTGCGATGTTGCTTTGCCTTGGTTTAAATCCAACGAATCTTCTTTTTCCCAAAAATTTACCTACGATCGAATGGCTCACATTTACTTCAAAACTTAGGCTTTGGCTAAAATTCCTTCATGCACATTTCCTTCAGTTGATTTTACTCGAAGTGGTCAATGTCGGGTTGACCATGCATATGTCACTTGCATGATCTATGGTCCATGACTTACCCTGTCCTTCCACTCAACTTGATCCAATGGTCGAGAATTCTCTCAGAGTATATCAACGATCAGGGATGATTGTGGGGTCCTCATTTAACATGAATTTTAAAACTATTGTTGAGTTCCGCAATGGAAACTGCTCGTTTGGTAGTGGAACTGATTCCAACCATAGATCTATTGGCGGGCGACGATCGATGGTCTAGACTAATTACGGGATTGGAATTAATGAGTTGTTTAATTCTCCCTTCGCACTCTGCAATCAATCCATGCCCTTGATCTGGCACTTTCATATCCAATGATCATGACTTGATCTTATCGTTGACCAGTCCTCCAATGGTCCTTCTCTTGTAATCTAATGGTCTGGACTAATTGCGGCATTGGAATTAACACATTGTTTAATTCTCCCTTCGCGCTTGGCAATCAATCCCTTCCCTTGATCTGGCACTTGTGTATCCAACGGTCCTGGTTTGTCCTGTGGGAATTTCGATCTCAATCATGTTTCTCCAATGCGCTTTCCCTTTTGAGCTTCGATTAATGTTCTTGCTTCTGAGCTTTGAATCTCTGCATATTGTTTGACATTTTCATTCTTTGCATACCGTTTGACATTTTCATTCTCTGCATATTGTTTGACATTAATGATAATTCATCGATGACAATTCATCATAACAACTTATCGTCATATCACAATGACATCGACTGTTGACATCAATGATAATATGTCCAACAAGAAAAACATTTTTCTTTATTATTATCTTTCTTGCAATCTTTATATTGCTTTGATTACCATGATAGACTTATGCAAAGTCCCATATTCTGAAAGATCTAGAGTCCCAAGAAAATATTAAAGTAAAGAGGAGTACCACCTCTATAAAAATGCGAGGGGATTTACATCCTCGTGAGGTTTTCATTTCGGTCCTAATGGATTCATGCGTCAATAGGGTGCAAGGTAATCTCTCACACATAGCACACACATCTTGCAATGAATCCCCTTCAACACTCATGTGTCCTCTTCCTAGCAGAACAACTCAGAGCAACCAAAAGATAACACTTCCTCTTTGCAAGGAAGGTGTTCTCCACCTAGTAGAACCTCAAACTTCCCCTTTAAAAGGGGTTTTGTTAGAATGTTAATAACCTGCAAATCAATTAGAACATAATGAAGTACAAATAGCTCAATTTTGTATTATATCTCTCTGGAAATGGCATGGGATATCAATGTTCTGGGTACTATCATGAAACATTGGATTCTCAAAGAGTTTGATGCAACTTTTGATTGTCAAAGTGCATAATTGTGGGCTCCAACATATGATTAGTTAACTTTGCAATCAAATTGTGAATCCTTGTGGCCTCACAACGTGTTGATCATGTTTCCATATACTATACTTCATTTGAACTAAGTGCAATTATCACTTGCTTTCCACTGAACCAATAAATCATACTAATCCAAAACTATAGTAGTCAAAAGTATTATTCCTTGTGCTTAAATCTCCTACCCCTTAAGTATCTGAGCACATGTTTGGTACCTTTCCAATGAATCTACTTGAATTAAAAAACAAACAGGTTCAAAGTATTCATCGCAAAACAAATATCAAGCTTAGTATTCATAAGCTACATAAGGGAACCAATCAACTACCTATATAAAGATGGATCTACCAAATCTAAATCTAAATGCATAGATAGCTTCATATTTGGCACCATGGGATTGGTCAAAAGTTTGCAATCTAGCACTTGAAATCTCTTCAAAATGTCTATTGTGTACTTCCATTGCCCAAGGAAGAATTCATATGTACCTTACCAAACCTTTAGACCCAAAAAGTAATGTATAATGCCAATATCCTTTATGTCATATTTTCTTGACAATTTCTTCTTGTACCATGTAATGAGCTTCTCAGAACTACCTTTAAGAACAAAATCATCTACATATAGGAACAAGCAAATCATATTTATCATACAAATAATAAAGATTAAGATATGTTACAATCTTGGTGAAGCCGTACTTTAGTGAGTACTCATCAATCCTTGAGTACCATGCATGTGGTCCATGCCTCAACCCATAAAGGGACTTCTTCAACCTACACACATGAGTATCTCCCCCATGCACCTCAAAAGCTCTCCACTGATTAATTTATGCTTCTTTTTTAATCAAACCATTGAGAAAATCGATTTTTGCATCCATCTAGTATAAAGACTAAACAAAAATTGATGTAATAGACATGATTGCTCTGGTAGAAGTATACCTTGCAAATGGAGCAAAAGCCTCCTTATAGTCAACTCCCTCTAGCTATGAATATGGTTTTTTACTTCTCTATGCTACCATATATTGCATGCTTAATCTTGTACAACCACTTGGAATATATCATATATTTCTCCATTAGTCTTGGCACAATCTCCCATACATCATTCTTCAAGATGGAGTTATGCTCCTCAAGTGTGGCATCATGCCATACCTACTCTCCAATAGCTTCCTCAAATTTGGAAGTCTATTCATCAATGATATAAGACATCAGTGAAACATAAGAAGGATATGTTTTAAGTGGATGATTCACTCAAAAACTAGACCTAGATGTTTCAACTTGCTCTACTTATGTCATTATCTAGATGTTTCAACTTGCTCTACTTCTGTCATTGTCTAAATAAGCCATATCAACTTCCTGATTGAACTTGAGGATAATATGCCCATTCCCTTTGAACTAAGATCTTGTTGATATAAATTTGAGTCAAGAACCTCAAATGTACATATTATATAAATAATTGAAAGAAGGATGCATAATACATAAATTCAAAATACAAGTTTTGTGATAAACGTAAATCAATGTACTTAGATTAATCAATACATAATCTAAAATATGTTAGAAGTCCTTAGCACAATAGCCTACTTCAAGAACTACGAAATACGAGTTCTTAGCACAATAGACTACTTCAATAACTAAGAAATATGAATTGATGTACATATGATATAAGAATACATAATGCATAAGTTCCAATTAGTAGCAATCTCATTCAGATTTAAATTATTTAATATTATTAATATTATTTTATGAATTTTAATGTGTTTATTTTATTTATATAAAAATCATGAGACTGAGCTCTTAAAAATCATGAGAATGAGCTCTGACCTTTCAATGTATTCTTAATCTAATGTTTGGAAAAGTCTTCCTTCTTAGTTAATAATTTTTTCCTAAATTTTAATGATTATTTTTTAAATATATTTTTAAGTTTAAGTTTTAATATTTTTTTAAAACAAAATAATATAGTATAAAGTTTTTAGATTGATACTTATAGTTTTGAAAATTTTGAATGCTCTCAACCTCTTTCACATCTACATTTTTATTTATTTCCCTGTTTTATAAATAATTAAAAAAATATTATGCAAAACATATATATATATATATATATATATATATATAATCATTCTTAAAAATATAAAAGAATTAATGAAAAATAGAACCTTCAACCTCTTAAAAAAAAAGGTTTTTTACTAAATAAATTGACATCCAATTTAACTTACTCCTTAAAAAAAAATTCAATCTCTAATTAACAAATTTAACCTCCTAATGCCTTCCTTGAAATGACAAACCATATACGAATTGCACAAAAGTCCAATGCAAAATTAATGAAAAGTCCTCTTGTTACTCTTTGTTTTGTTAAAATTAAAATTATAAATCACAAGAATTTTTGTTATCTTTTATTTTTGTTTATTTATGAATGTAAGAATTATGAACACTCACTTTCTCTTTTTTAGTTAAACATAAATTTTATAGACAAATTAATTTTAATTTTCATAATAAAATTTATAATATTTATATGGTTAAGAATATGTGTTTCTTTTTAAGAGGTTATATGTTCAAATCTAGAAGGGTAGAGTATGTATACTTTTGTAGACTTTACTAATACACCAATTTGATGTCTTGCTTGACCTTGACATTAAAAAATCAATTATTATTATTATTTAAAAAATTTAAATATTTTTTTACTAATATTTTAAATAAAATTTTATATGTTAATTTTGTAAAAATAATACATAAAAATACTTTAAAAAGATATAATATTGAAAATATTTAAATTTCGTTGTTTTAACTTTTTCAATTCATAATCGCGTTCCTCAGAGCAACCGCAAGCTAGGGTTTGGACAGTTGCGGCCATTGCAGAGAGCAACATGAGCACTAGAGGAGGGGGTAAGGGGACCCCCTCATACAAACAGATAGTGGTAGACAGAGGGAAAGGGCCAAGGGGCAGAGTATTCAAGGAACCAATGGTAGGCACCTCGGGATCAGACCCTAGAATAGGTCAGGAAAGAAACAAGGGGAAAAGTGAATGCAGGGAAGATTAAGCAAAAGAAACTCAGAACGAGTCGCAAGACACAAGGAAGACCAACCGGACCGAAGGGCGTAACCCATGCAAACCCAAAGCAACATTGATACCCAAGGTGGTATTGGAGGATTCGCAGACGCAACTCTACAGAGATCAGATGAAGGCGCATGCGCTAATCTACAAATTTATGGGATTATGACCCACAGAAAAAGTGTTGCGCAACTAGTTCAAATATCACTGGAAGCCAAATGGGGAAGTGGAGGTCCACCTGGGCTTGAAAGGTTTCTTCACAGTGGTATTCATAACCTTGGAGGATAGAGACAGAGTATTTGAAGGAGGACCATACTTCCATGCATCAGCAGGACTATACATGCATCCATGGAAGGATAATTTCTCCCCAGAAAAAGAGACCTTCAAAAAGGTATCGGTATGGTTGAGACTCTACTTCCTACCCTTAGACTACTGCCTACCCTCCACTTTCGAAGCGATAGGGAATAAACCGGGGAAATATATAAAGACCGCAGAAGCAACCCTGAAAGGGAGATACACATCCTATGCAAGAATATGCATAGAGATGGATGTGTCGGGAGCACTCCCAGAAGTGATATGTCTCGAATTTAGGGACGAGGAATGGATCCAAAACATTGATTATGAACAAATCCCCTTCCGATGCAGAAGATGCCACAAACATAGCCACCTGATCAGGGAATGCCCTCTTAATAAAAAGAAAGAAACTGAAAATTCCAAACCACAGCAGGATGAGGATGGATTTGTTAAACCAAACCCCAGAAGTAGAGCCAACAAAAGGCAGAGCAAAGCCTAGGCAAGAAATAACCCATAAGTCCGATTGAGTTCGGAAGGAAGGGATAAAACCAATCAAGGGGCAAAGGCCAAGAAGGATGTGGTAACAGCTCAGGAAATCCGAGAACAAACAAAAAACGAGCCCACTGACCGACCTAACAACCATAAGGAATAGGGAAGTTGTGCAACTCCGATGGAAGGAGAGATCAGAGATGACAACACCCTCATGCAAGATGCAGAGGGAGAGGTGGAAATGACACCGAGAAAAGCAGGCACAGAAGATCCAGAACTCAGAGACCTGGTGGAAAGGGAAGGGATAGACCTCACGAACATACTAGAGCAATGGAAAAGGTAGGGAGTGGACAATGTACCAACAAAGCAACTAGACCGCATCCAGTACCTGTTCCTCCTAAGGGAGGAAGCCAAAGATAGAGGCCAAAATCGAGCACACGAGGAAATTGGACACCTAGAAGTCAAAGCCGGTGAAGTACAACCACAACTCTCACCCAATCAGACACAAAGGAAAAAAGGCAGGAAATCCAACAGTGTAGCCCTGCAGGAGCTTGGAGCGCTACTGATAAACTTGGGTAATATAAAAAATCTCTTCCCCAACTCCCCCCCACATGTTTAAAATGAAGGTTATAACATGGAATATAAGAGGCCTAAACATCCCAAGAAAACAATGAATCCTTAGGAATATATTTAAACAGGAACAACTGGATCTCTGTTTTATCCAAGATACCAAGTGTAATACAAAAAGAATGGACACAATTAGTCAACAACAATGGCACAAATACAAGATGGTGGCCATTGGAGGCCACCAAATGACAGGACGCATCCTCACCCTGTGGAACCCACAAGTACTAAGCCTAATAGCAGATGAAGCGACAAGGCATACCATTAAGGTCCGCATGCAAATCATTGGGAACACAGAGGAGATTTTATGCACTAATGTGTATGGACCCCAGGTGCTAGAGGATAGAAGGGGAATGCTAAGTGACCTAGCAGACCTCAAAAACCGAGCCAACAACCTCCATTGGATCCTAGCTGGGGATTTCAACATCATCACGTCACTCGCAGAGAAAAAAGGAGGGACAAGAAGATTGGATAGAGATGCGGAGGAATTCTCAAAATTCATAGACACAACAGAAATGGTAGATATGAAAACCAAAAATGGCCATTTCACCTGGAATAATAAGCTAATGAGCCAACTTTAGGTAGCAACTAGACTCGACAGATTCCTAGTGTCAGAGTCAGTCATTATGCAAGGGCTAACCTTAGACTGCAACATCCTTCCATGGGGGGGATCTAATCATTGGCCAATGCAATTAGAAGCAGGCTTCCAAACCACACCTAAGAACAGACCCTTCATATTTGAGAAATTTTGGTTGGAACACCCGACTTTCAAGGAAAATATCAAGCAGTGGTGGAGTGAAGAGAAACCAGAGAAAGGGGCAAGGATGTTCAAACTCTACAAGAAACTAAAATATATCAAAAATAGGCTCAAGGAATGGAACAAGAACACCTTTGGGAATATAAACCAAGCGAAGAAAAACATAGAAGAAAAAATGAAAAATATCCAGGAAACCTGCATTTTGGAGGGCTACAATGAGGACAGGAAAAAAGAGGAGATCCAGATGACCCATGAATGGGATGAATGGTGCCAACGGGAAGAAACTCTCTGGAGACAAAAGTCTCGGATCAGATGGCTAAAGGAAGGGGAAAGGAACACCAAGTTCTTTCATAGAACAACCATGGCCAAAAGAGCCCATAACAAAATCCTAAAGATAAGGGACCTGAATGGAATAGAAAGAGAGTCCCATAAGGACATCAAAACAACGTTGGTAAACCACTTCCACAAGATCGCCCAAGAACCCAATCAGGATAGAACAGAGGCCATACAAAAGGTGACCCAGCACATCCCTCTCCTGGTAACAGAAGAACAAAACAAAAATTTGATCAAACCCATTGCAAAGGAAGAAATAAACCAAACACTCCAGGAAATGCCCAATGGAAAAGCTCCAGGTCCAAATGGTTTCACAACGGATTTTTTCAAAGCTTGCTGGGAAGTCGTCAAATAGGATGTCTACAAGGTAGTAGAAGACTCTAGAAGGTTAGCCTCTATCCTGAAAGCACTAAATGCTTCTTTGATAACACTCATCCCCAAAGAAAATGAAGCCAAAACTCTCGATCGGTACAGACCAATAGCGTTGTGCAATGTGATGTACAAGATAATTTCCAAGGTTATAGCCAATAGACTGAAACCACTACTACCCACACTGGTGTCACAAAAGCAAGAAGGGTTTGTAGAAGGAAGGCAAATAATGGACAATATTATCCAATCCCATGAATTGATCCACACCCTGAAGCTTAAGAAAAGAGGGGGAATGATAATACAATTGGACCTAGCGAAAGCCTATGACAAAATCAGCTAGCACTATATGATCAGAACCCTGGAAGCCTTCGGCTTCACCCAACACTGGATCTGATAGATAACCAACCTAGTATCTACCACAAGCTTCTCGCTACTAGTAAACGAAACCCCTACCAAACCCTACTAGCCCATGAGAGGCATCAGACAGGGAGACCTGATGTGCCCCTTCTTATTCATCTTAATGATGGAAGGACTCAGTCGAAGCATAAAAAGCGCAACCGCAATAGGGGAAATAAAAGGAATCAAACCTTATGAGAATTGTCCAACTTCCACACACTAACAGTTTGTGGATGATAACTTACTTCATGGCATGCTCACAGTCAAGGAAGCGGAAGCCTACAAACGAGTCTTAGATGAGTTTGGGGAAGCCTTGGGGGATGAGATAAACCATTCCAAATCAATGATCTTCTTCTTTAACATCAACCCATCTATCCAAAGAAATTTATCCAACATCCTGGAATTTGAACGCAAAACCCTCCCAACCAAGTACTTAGGAATCCCCCTAACAGACAAAGCCTACAAGATGTCAACGTGGGAAGAAATAATCAACAAGCTTCAATACCTGGTAAACAATTGGACTTTCAGATCCCTCAACTTGGCAGGAAGACTCATCCTAACCAAGTCGGTTCTGCAAGCTATCCCAACGTTTATGATGTCAGTCTTCCCAACCCCCAAAGGAATTTTACAAAAAATAAGAACCATACAAAGGGAATTCTTGTGGCGCAGAGCGGAAACAAGGAAAAAATGGGCACTAGTGTCTTGGGAGAAGGTGTGTAAGCCAAAGAGAAAGGGAGGCCTTGGGCTACACGACCCACAAGTAACCAACGACGCCTATGGGGCAAAGCTCTGGTGGAGATGGGTCAAAGAAATGACCACGCCATGGGTTAACCTGTGGAAGGAAAAGTATGCCCCAAATATTAGTAACCGGGACAAAATCCACTTCAGAGGAACCAAGGAGGGTTCATCCATCTGGAACTTAGCCTGGCGCAACAAGACCTGGATCCAGACACACGGCTTTTGGGAAATAAGGAATGACAGAACCACTAGATTTTAGGAGGACGCCTTGCAACAGGAACCCAAAATGGAACAACTGGGCTGTGAGGAAATCCAACAGGAGATGATAGTGCAAGGCAAAACCTGATTTTACCATTACTAGAAATAAGAAGCAGAGTGAAACGAATGGAGAATTTGGAACACTCTAACCCCATAGACTCGAGACCAGACCGCAACAACAGTTAAATAAGTGGAAGAGGAATTGGGGAGAAGGAAAATTGCAGTCACAGAGGGAAAGGACCAACTGAGATGGGGGCACAAATATGAAGGTGAATTCAATCTTAAAGAAGTACGCCACTACATAACAAACCATGATCAAGAAGTTGCGGCGTATCATTGGGATAATCTTTGGAATAACCCCCAATGGCCAAAAATAAAAATATTCCAGTGGCTAATACTACAGAATCGAATCCTAACTTGGGAGAACCTAAAGAAGAGAGGTTTCATAGGCCCTTCAAGATGCCACCTATGTGAAGAAAAGGAGGAAACAACGAACCATCTCTTGGATGAATGTCCTTACACAGTAGAGTTATGGGACTGGGTAGTAGGCATTTTTCGTCAGTCTAATAGGATTAGAGGAAACATTTCCGCAACTATAAATACCTGGGAGGAAAACTACAGCGACAACGAAGAGGTGAATCTTTGTTGGACCCTCACCCCCGGCACGATCATTTGGGCAATTTGGAAAGAAAGGAACCAATGCATCTTCAGGAACCAAAGCTAGACGATTGGAAAGATTAAGAAAACAGTAATAGCCATGACAAGGGAAACGGTACAAAACCGCAACCTTCGAACAGGAGGAGCGCAACTCACTGATTGGGATCTCAGAATTCTAGAGGATTTCCAAGTGAAAGGAAGACACAACCCCAATCATGTGAGACAGATGTTGCAACTAAGTTTAGGCAAGAAAAACTAGAAACCACCACCAGAGGGCTCCCTCAAGCTAAATTTCGACGCGGTGTCGAAGGGCAACCCAGGACGGACCGGTATGGGGAGAGTAATCAGGGACATTCAAGGAAGAATTATTCGACTGTACACAGGAAGTTTGGGGAATTCAACAAACAACGTTGCGGAATTTGGAGCATTGGAGACAGGTCTGGAGATACTACACAGGGAAGGAATGGAAAATGTAATAGTGGAAGGCAACTCCATGCTAGTCATCAACACTATAAGGAAACTCCAAAACAACACCAAAGTGGGAAAAATACAGAGGCACAGGCGCTTGGCGTCCTATCTGCAAAAGATTCAGGAGCATCTACAAAAAGGGATCATAGTGGAGTTGCACTGGGTCCGTAGGTCAACAAATGGACTGGTGGATAGAATTGCTAATGAAGGGGTCGACAGGGAAGGATCAGAATTGGATGCCACATGGATTAGCATTCCAAGTGGCCAGTTTCGGACAAACTGTACCCATCTAGTGGAAAAGGACTATGACGACAGGCGAAGTACAAGCGACCACATCGAGGCTGGAGACACAGAATTAAACAAAGGGCAAGTAGGATTGAGGCCGAATCCGTTGGGTCACCTTTTAAACATGAGTTACAATGCAAATCACAGTCACACCACAAGAAGGGGTACGATACCAAGGTCCTATCAATAGAAGGAAGTACAAGGGATGGCTGTGGGAGAATGGAAAGGGTAAGCTATAGCCGGCAAAGGACGAAGACCAAAGGGATAGCCTAACAATAGGTATGGGTAAACCTGATCTACACCTAGATCCCGAGGGAGGAAATGATTGGAGGACAACGTGTAAGGAAAAATATTGGCGTTGGAGCGACGACAGATCTCCCAAGCGCACACACTCATAAACAAAGATAAAGGACCGAAAGATACGCCTTTATGGGAGACAAATGATTACTTGGAGAAGACCACCCTCGAGGAAACTCTATAAAAGAAGAAACATCAGGGATAGCGACGAACCAACTAGCAGCAATTCCAGAGACCAGGAAGGGGAGAGTAGTAGCAGAGAAAGAAATCACGACAGAAGCCACAACTTACAAGAAAAGATGGTAAGAACGAAGAACACCCAGAGTAAGAGGGGACCCCAGGGGGAGGAACTCCCAATAAGCGCCCATAAGATCACTAGGATGGAATAGGCGGCCAGAGAGGCCAAAGGCACCTTCCTGAAGCAGGAAGATACAAAGGGTAAAGCAATCATCGACAGATGGGAGTGGGAAGTCAACACCAAGCGCCAAGGAAAAGCTTGGGCGGAACTCATCCAAGAAGCAAATGGGTTAAGGGACCCAGGGGCCACACAGGCCAGGAAAACCCTCTACCACAAAACACTGGAGGAAGCCTGGCGTACAAAAATGCTAATATGCAAGATGAGAGCAGAAAAGAACGAGACCAGCAGGGTGGCAAATCGAGGCCGCAAGAAGGAAATCATAGAAATCCTGAGCCACCTCAATGACCTGGAGGCCAGCGTAAGAGGCATAGCAGAGAACCAGAGGAACCAAGGAAAAAAAATAGACCAACTGGCTGGTCAATTCCAACTCTACCTTCGCTATGTCCATCACATGGACATCACTCCAACAGACCGACGCAGAACATGAGCTAGCATCAGAAGGACACGCACGGTGGAGCAGAAAAAGGAAAATGAGGTAAGGAAGGTAGGAGATGAAACCCACCCAATCTGCATGGACTAGCGCAACACCAACTCAAGTTCTTTTGCTTATCATTATAGGACCAACTCATGTTATATGCTCTCGCTTTTATGTATTTCAGATGGTATAGTTCTTTTTTTTCTTTAAACGAACTTATGGAGATTGGGTCAATTTCCCCAAGTGGCGGCCTAGCCATCCTACCACTAATGTAGATAGCACAGCTTGGGGACCCCTGATCTGGTTTCCTTTTTGGCAGATCAAGGAGCACCCCTCAACCTTTTTTTACAATATTTCACTCAATAATATAGAATCTCAACTCACTTAAAAAAAAAAAAATCATATTTTTTTAAAAATACTTCAAAAATATTAAAAAAAAATAGAGTTCATTTTTTTTATAAACAAAGGTTAACATGTTTGAGATAAAATGAAATCAACTTCAAAAGATAACATATGAAACCCATTGCTATGAGAGGTGTGTAGAACTAAATTAAAATTAGTGTTATTTTAATGAAAAAAAAATATAATATAGATTTTTATATTTATTTTGAAAATATACATGTAAAATATGATTCTATCAAATATTGAATAAAAAAATATCCATATTATAAATGATGCAAATATTATAATATGTAAAAGCTCAATACTAAATTTGATTTATCAACATTAATATTATGTAACTTTGATTTAAATATTTTTCTCATTAATATTATGTAAATTTGATTTAAATACCTTTCTATGTAAGTTAAAAATATATAAACACTACACATATCCCCAATATTATTAAAAACATTGATATTTGATATTATATAGCTTTGAACTAAATACTTACTTTTTTATGTATGGGAAAAATATACAAACACTACAAATATCTAATAAAAAAATATCCATAATACAAATGATGCAAAGATCATCACCCCCTCTTCTAGCGCACCTACATGCTAAAAATATTATCTTTTTGAACCAATGCTGCTATCAGACAACAAAAGGTTCGTTTGGTGATTCTTGGCTCAGTGGATCAGATCTTCAACTTGAGCCTGAGCTTCTTACCGAATGGGATGGCTTCATCATGACTATCATAGAATCAGGCCTGAGATTACAAAAGAAACCGGATTCTACTAGCTGGATGGGAGGAGATGGCTCGGGACAGCTCAAGGTAAAAAATGTATATCTTGCTTTGACTTCAGGTTGCTGGAAACCTATTAAAGACAGCTAGAGAAATAGAATTTGGAAAGATGACTACCCCATGAAACTTAAACTTTTTGCGTGGATCCTGACTGAAAACAAATTGCTGATGTGGGATAAGCTACAAGCTCGTGGCTGGGAGGGCCCGAGCCGTTGTATTCTCTGCAAGACGTCCAACGAATCTACTCTCCATGTGTTCTTTCACTGTCCCTTCGTTCGAGCGATTTGATCAGCCCTCCAATCCACATTGAAGATCATCTTTCCTTGGTCGGGCTCCAACATTCAAGAATGTATGCGCATCTGGTTCAAGGAAAACAACTCTCATAAATTGATCCTTATCCATCTATGCTGGCGTGTTTGGAAAGCTAGAAATGAAGAAATTTTTCAAGAGAGGTCTCCTTCTTCTATTGGCATCACAAACCTTTTTCTTGCGGAAGCATCAAGCCACAGACCGGTGATAAAGGCTTCGCCCTCCAGTCGACTTACCTTTATTATCCCTACTGATAGAACAGTGGCCTGGTTTGACGGAGCCTCTCAACAAGGAGGTGCACTTTGCGGAGCCGGGGGGAAAATTGTCTTAAACTCTCACTCCTATATTCGCTGGACCTTGAACTACGGACACGGATCAAATACAAAAGTAGAACTTTTAGGTGCTTGGGTTTCACTAGTCTTGGCAAGTAGATACATCGAAGA
>JASDQU010245112.1:48478-64009 GCA_032191745.1 Picea mariana
CCAACGTTATAATGGCCCTTACTTAGTCACCTTGGAATGACGCTTCCTAGTCCTTAGTGCACCTTTTGGCTCTTTCATTGATGTGTGAATACTCAATGCATTGAAGAAGGACGTGTTCTTCTATTCCCACTTTATCATTCCCACATATGCTACACAATATTTCCTCCCATAGTTCCTTAGGCTTCTCCCTTCTTCTTGTTGCACACTATAGCCTATAGGAGACGGTTCGTAGCCAAGCCATCACATGTTTTTCAAACCATGGTGTGTTTAGTTTTAGATATTGTTGATTTTTTATTTCCCCTTGCTTGTTGAAGTTTTCTATGCAATACTATTATTGGCGTGTTTATTCCATTTCCCTTTGCTATAATATCCTTGATATGTTTTTGAGTTCTTTTTCACTTGCCCTCTTCTATGCCTCAATCCTTAAGCTAAATTCTACACTAGAGTTCCATGATTATTTTTGTGTTTTCAACTCAACTAGGGCGATTTTGGTTAGAAATCTCTCGTCATTCATGTCTATCATTTTCTACCTTTATAAAATCAGTTTACTAAGAGCCTTCAACTCTATTTAGTACAATCCTAATTTTACAAGTATTATCTTGTACTAGGTGTTGTTTTTCACTCTTAAGCTATTGATTATTAGGTGTTTTCGTACAGGTTCTAGCTACTTCCACCAATTTTGGGGCACACTTGGGCCCCAAACTTATTATCCATGCAAGAGCATTGGTGTAATGAGGGTTTGGAAGAGGGAATGCCACATCTTCTAGTGCCATATCTTCGTTAACCTGCATCTATTTTGGAGTAGAAATAGAGCTTTCCACCTTTGGAGTCTTTTTTGTTTACATGTATCCAACTTAATTTTTTGTTGAAATCCAAACCCAAGTATTTGTATTCTTGGTTACTTCTAGTTGTTCTCCACTGAAGTTAATTTGGAGTCATTTTTTTCTTTTCTCTTTGAGTGAAAACCTCACTACCTTGATTTTCCCTATGTTTGCACACATCCCAACCTATATGCAAAGGTATTTAAGGCTCTAAGATGTCCATGCAGATTGTGTATTTCTTTAGCCATGAGTGTCAAGTTGTCTACGTAAATCAAGATCCTAACTATAATCCTTGTTATATTCACCCTCGCCCCCCCCCCGCAACAACCTTCCATGTTCATCTAGTGTTCTATTTTGTGTATGTACATGCCTTCAAGTGTGGGGAAGAGAGGGAAACCTTACTTTACCACAAGGTCACTATTACATCTTTTTAATAACCCCTTGTTGGTTATGATTTTGGCCTTGTTCATAAAATCAGTGTATTGTTTCCCTTAAACTCTTTGGGTCCCCCATTTCTACCAACCTCTTCCACGATGTCTCTCTCAGGACAATGTCAAAGGCTTTCTTGAAATCGACGAAGCAACACCATAAATATTTTCCTTTGTTATCCCCAGTTGTCTCCATTATATGTCTGAGTGTGATGCAATGGTCTATGGTGGAGTGCTTCAGATGAAAATTTACTTGACTTTTATATCTTTTTCCCTTATCCTTAACCACTTACTAACTTTTATTTTGGGGCAAACATTGAGCTGATCTTGATAGTCCTATAATTTCTTATGTTGTTCTTGCCTCCCTCTTTAAATATGGGTAGGAAAAAGCTTGTTGCCCAACTGTCTAAAAATCCTTCTTTAGCCATTTTATGGAGAAGGTATACAATGTGGGGATTGAGAAAGTCCCTTCCCCACTTTAAGAATTCCACTTGTAGAGCATCGATGTTCCTTGCTTTTCCCATTACCATCTTTTTTTTTTTATGCATATTCAAGCATTTTCCTTCATGATAACAACTTTGACTATGTTGATCTTAAATGATTGAAATTTCATAATTGTTTCTCACGTGAGACAACAATTCCTTAGATGTATTGCCATTTCCTTAAACTTGTCTTTGGATTTGCAGTGGTTTCCAAAGAAAATTTGGGTTTTCTTTGGATATCTTTATCATTTATTCATATCTCATTCTTACCCAAAAAAAAACCCTTCAATTATTTTATCGTCATCTTGAGATTCCCTTGCTTCTATGCTCCCTTCCCTCTTCCTAGTTGCTGGGTTTGCACTTTTGTAAGGTTGTTTGAATTGCCTCCATTATGTCTTTCAGATTGGCCATATACGTCTTTGTCTTTGCTCATAAACCCCGGTTGGAAGATGATTTTCCAATTATTTTACTGAAAATTTCAAAGTTTTCTCTTAAAAAAAATTTCCATCCCATTTTGTCTAAAATCTGGTCAACCTATAAAAATGAAACGTGTTCTCCGTTCCATAGAATTTACGGATGAAGCAATTTGTCTACGTGCCTTAAAACGACCACTTCTCGAACACCGAAAACCACATCCAACTCGGCCAAAAACTTTCTTCTATAAAATTTCAGCGACGACTATCTGTATGCAACTAGCTCAAATTTAAAAATCCATGTTGCAGTCTTATTTTTCTGAAATGCCATTTACTCATAAATAGAGCGTTCTCCTCTGAATTTCAGAGCATTTTCACTTATATAATCCTCCATGGCGGACATGAACGCACCTCTTCTAACAAATGGCATGAATTCCTGCACCGAATTAACTCATCTTTCAACTGATTCATTCACCATTCATTCCTGCACTTGTTCGAATCAGGTCAACATGGACAAAGCGATCAGATTCTTTCAAAGGCACCAGCAAGGTGAATGATAATAGCAATGGAGACGCGAGCATCAGTAAATCCTATAATATAACCATTCGGCCACTGGATATGTTAAAACCATTAAGATATGGAAGGAAGAAGAAGACACCTCTACTCTTATTGGAGCCAGTGCTCCACCATAGAAAAGTCACCATCAATGCTCTTAAATCCAAATTTGACTATAACGATATAGCATCCAACGATATCATAATGTGTTTAAAGGATGCTCTGCACTACCCTCTAGACTCTTGCACATATATTTCTCTCTTACAGTGCTGCATCAGGAAGAAGGCTTTATCAGAGGGCAAATTAATACATGCCCATATCAACGAGACGGGGTTTACTGCAAAGAAATCTGTACTGAACACGCTTATCAACATGTATGCAAAGTGCGGGAGTTTGGCGCATGCTCAGAGAGTTCTTGATCAAATGCCTGAACGAGATTTGTCTTCATGGAATGCAATGATTGCAGCTTATGCCAGACACGGGTTCCCAAACATGGCCTTGGTACTGTTTTATCAAATGCTACGAACAGGCAGCCAACCCGATCGATTCACGTTTGCCAGCGTTTTCTCGGCTTGCGCAAATTTGAATGCTGTGAGAGAGGGTATGGAGATTCATGAAGAAATGATGAGAACTGGATGTGAATATGATATATTTGTGATGAATGCCCTGATTGGCATGTATGCAAAATGTGGGAGCATAGAGAATGCACGCCATCTGTTTGACAAAATGCATCAACGAGATGTGATCTCTTGGACAGCGATGATTGCAGGATATGCACAGAATGGATTGGGAGAACGAGCTCTGAAGCTTTTCCGAGAAATGCGATTGGCAGGTGTGAAGCCTGACTCGAAAACCTTTGTCAGTGTACTCCCAGCATGTGACTCTTCCGCAGCTCTGGAACAGGGTATGGAAATTCACAGGCAAATAATAACAAATGGAATTAGAGCTGATGTTTTCCTGGAGAGTGCTCTTGTGGACATGTATGCAAAATGTGGGAGTATAGAGAAGGCACAAAATCTGTTTGATAAAATGCAGAGGAAAGACACGGTGTCTTGGAATATGATGATTGCAGGATATGCCCAGAATCAGCGGGAAGAGGGAGCCCTGAATCTGTTTCAACAAATGCAAATGGCTGGTGTGAAGCCAAATTCAAGAACCTTTGTGAGTATTCTCCCGGCATGCACCAAATTGGCAGCTCTGGAACAGGGTATTGAAATCCATAAACAGATAGTTAGATATGGATTTCAATCTGATGTCGCTGTGATGAATTCGCTTATAGATATGTATGCAAAATGTGCTAGGATTGAGAAGGCACGCAAGCTGTTTGACGAAATGCATCTACAAGATGTGGTATCCTGGACGGTAATGATTGCAGGGTATGCACAGAATGGAATGGGAGAGGAGGCCATGAAACTTTTCCTGCAAATGCAATCGGCAGGTGTGAAACCAAACTCGATGACATTCATCAATATTCTTGCAGCATGTGCGGACTTGGCGGCTTTGGAACAGGGAATGGAGATCCATGGGGAAATAATGAAAAGTGAACTTCAGTCCGAAATATTTGTAGTGAATTCTCTGATAGATATGTATGCAAAATGCGGGAACCTAGAGAAATCCCATGAATTGTTTGATCAAATACTTCAAAAAGATGTGGCATCCTGGACAGTAATGATCGCAGGGTATGCACAAAATAGGCTAGGAGAGGAAGCCTTGAAGCTTTTCCAACAAATGCGTCTGGCATGTGTGAAGCCAAACTTAAAAACCTTCTCAAGCATTCTCCCGGCATGTGCTGACTTGGCAGCTCTGGAACTGGGCATGGAAATCCATGCAGAAATAATTAAAAGCGGACTTAAGTCTGACATCTTTGTAGAGAGTGCTCTTGTAGACATGTATGCAAAATGTGGAAGCATTGAGAATGCTCGCATTCAATTTGACCAAACACATCAACGGGATGTTGTCTCCTGGACATCGATGATTGCAGGGTATGTACAGAATGGATACACAGAAGAAGGCCTGAAGCTTTTCCAACAAATGCAACAGATAGGGGTGAAGCCAAACTTGAAAACCCTCACGAGTATTCTTCTAGCATGTACCAGCATGGCATCTTTAAGACAGGGTATGGAGATCCATTTACACATTATTAGAAGTGGATTACAGTCCGAAGGCTGTTTGATGAATGCCCTAATGGACATGTATGCAAAATGTGGGAGTATAAAAAATGCATGTGCAATATTTGACAAAATGCATGTACGAGATGCTGTTAGCTGGACAATAATGATTGCAGGATATATGCAAAATGGGTGGGGAGAGGAGGCCGTCCAGTTTTTCCAACAAATGCAACTGGCAGGTGAAAAACCAAACTTGAAGTCATTAACCAGTATTCTCCCAGCATGTGCCACCATGGCATCTCTGGAACACGGTATGGAAGTCCATACAGAAATAATTAAACATGGATTTCAGTCTGAGGTTTTTGCAGCAAGTGCCCTCATAGACATGTATTCAAAATGTGGTAGGATAGACAAGGCACGTCAATTATTTGACAAAATGGATCAACAAGATGTTGTCTCTTGGACATCAATGATTGGAGGATATGCTGTAAATGGACGTGGCAAGGAAGCCCTCGAACTCTTTGAACAAATGAAACATTCTGGGATGGTCATGAACCATGTGACGTTAGTTTCCGTTTTATCTGCTTGCTGTCATGCAGGTCTTGTGGATGAGGGCTACCAATGTTTCAATAATATGACTGAATATTATCACATTAAACCTAAAATGGAGCACTATAGCTGCATGGTTGACCTTCTTGGACGTGCGGGGCACCTGGATGAAGCACACGGCTTCATTAGTAAAATGCCAATAAAGCCTGATGCTAGTGTGTGGACTTGTTTGCTTAGTGCTTGTAAATTGCATAACAATGTAGAACTTGGACAATACGTGGCAGGATGCCTTTTTGAGTTGGATCCAAAAAATCCTGCACCTTATGTGCTACTCTCAAACATCTATGCAAGAGCTGGCAGGTGGGGTGAGATGGATGAGGTAAGGAAACTTATGAAAGACAGAGAGATTACGAAGAATCCTGGATGCAGTTGGATTGGGGACAACAAACAAGTCCATATTTTCCTTGCAGGAGACAGGTCACACTAACAAACATATGAAAACTATACAGGACAGACCGAGTATCTTGGGAGGTGAAAGTAGTGAGGCTGTCCCTTATACAATATTTATATTGTATAGTATGGGAGAGGAGTAGAACAAATAAATTCTTTGTCACCACAGTAAAAAGCTAGTGACTCCATTTAACCTTTAAGCACATACACTGGAAGAGCCGTTTGAGTTATAAGTAATATGCAAATAGGAACTTACTCATCAGCCCACCTCCCCTTCGAGCAGCTTTGTTGGAACCTTTAGGGAAGGGTGATTGGAGAATACCCTGGGCCACCTGGACTGTTATGAGCAAAATTATAAGCCAGCTAGACTGAGATGATTGAAAATTTGCTAGCAGCCTGTTCAGATCCCTCCTAAACCATGATGAGAGCATGGATGGCTAAGAAGCAAGGACTTATGTTTGAGCCCTGAGCTTTGACATCTCAAAATAAAAAAAAATCAGCTCGGAAAACATCTCAGTATGTGGTGACAGACACTTGGCAACCAAGTTCATATCCAAGATCGTTGCCTGAGAAATTTATCTGAGGGATGCTGTGCATTACCACCACTTTAATGCCATGGGAAGCAAGCTGTTATAATAGTTACACATCACGATGAGTTTATGCATTTGCATTGTCAACCTTGCAATGGTAGCGAAGGACTAGGTTTCAGTTAAGATTTTGATGAAGTTCAACAGTAGGAGAGTTAGTATATGTTTCTTGCCTCAAAATGAATAATCATGGGAAACATTAATATATGATGGAATCGTTGTTTAGACATATTGTGGGTATATCATACTCATAAGATATCCGATGTGATGATAATGTGTGTGAAAGAGGGGAGCCAATACAGAAACAACACTAAATTTGTGGATAACGGTTGGGACAAATTACACCAAATTCTTCATTATAACAAAACCTTGTTTCAAGTACAACTCCAATGAGTTCCTTTAAACAACCTATGGGGTTAACTCCCTTGGTATGTTCTTCTCGTGCATTTTTGGTTGCATATACATTCATATAAATCAGTTGGTAGCCATTGAGGTTAATCAGCCTCTCTCTGTTTTGTAAATATCCTGTTATGTTTTTTTGTCCATATGGTAGGCTAAATGGTGCTATCTTGCAGTTCTTGTTCTTTGGAGGACTGCTGGATAACTTAAAGGCCTTGTAACTTCTTGTATTTTTAAATAGAATTCAGATGACTCATTGCAATGCAAAAACAAGGCTATGTTTTGAACAATCAACACCCCAAATTCAAATGAAATGAAGCGTGAATATGGAAAAAGAAATTGTTCATTGGCATATTTATGCCCGTAAAGAACCATTAGATAACAAAAAACCTTAAAATTTGTATTTGCATGCATGCAGACATTCAATAGGAGTTCATTAACATTTAACTGCTAAAAGTTGGTGTCAAACATAATGCTCAATTTTCCCTGGGTGCACCATGTGCATCGTATAACTAATCAAAGAAAAATTAGAGTGCATGTATTAAACTATTAGGACATTGTGTCCACATGAATTGAACTTGTTCAAAATATGGTGCTTGCATTAAGCATATGCTTATGCTTCTCCAAGACAGGGGGTCATTGTTTCCAAATATAGCTCATTACCATCCACATGTGACTTTTTCTTAACCAAGAACCTCCTTCAGTTATCAATGCAATTCAATGTGATTTGAATGAATGAGGCTCGTGTATTGAAAGTAGAAAGGCTTTGCATAGCTTTTCAAAGCTTAGAGTGATCCAACAAGTGCATGACATGAGAGACTCAATCAACGCCTATTAAATCAACTAAGGACCAAAGTTCATGATAGGAACTACAATCTACTATCTATGGTTGGCCACACATAACATTAATTTTACAAAATATTACTATCAAACTATTCAGTTTCACAAGAGGGGATCTTGTTAGTAAAACCTACATCTGGCAATCCTTAATGGTGGTGATATTTCATGATCCTATCAAACTACTCAGTTTCACAAGAGGGGATCTTGTTAATAAAACCTACATATGGCAATCCTTAATGGTAGTCATATTTCATGATCCAAGTGAGTAGTTGTCTATGGTTCTTCCTTGCCTTTCATATCCTAACCCATTAACGATGTCCACACGCTTAAGACAACAATGCATAGCCCCTTTTTCGCCTTCTAAAAATTTCCTTGAGAATTGTTAGGTTAAATTAAGAGATTGCTCCACACATAGGTCACAATTTCCAGTGACTTATGACAGTTATGAATTCTGAAATATCTTAGAAGAACCGAGATCGCTCACTCTACAATTGGACTTGCAACGCTCACAATATACAAATCTTGAATGGCATTCGTCCTTTAGCAACGCGTGGGTTCGGAACCTCAAACGTCCGTATGTAACAGAGACGAAACAAAACTACAAAATACAGATTGGAGTGGACATGTAGAGTTGGGGCTTCTCTGCAACCGCCCAATAATGCTTGACCAGAAATCTCACAACAAATCTCTACACAATAACAAAACGCGCATAGAGAAACAAAGGAGAGAAAATAGGGGAAATGGAGAAAAACAATAGGAAGTAGAACATAATTGATTTTTGTGTTCAATTCATCTTTTTCTTACAACATGCAGATTGTAAAGATTTATATGTATTTCTACATTTGATTTTGAGCATCCTTCGAAGATCCAAAATTATCCAGAATACATGCAACTAGAAATTTATGGGAAATAACATACATTTATGGGCGGCCTAACTACTCCTTTGACTTCCCACAGTTTCTGGAGTTTTTAGAGACGGGGGCATTGTAGCTGATGTCAGCAACAATTTCCATTAACATTCTCCCACTTGAAGCCAAATAAAAGCTCCTGGATAATAAACTGCAGTTGTAGATACACTCTTTCCCGGTGATCTTTCCTCGTGCCCGCTCATCAAGTCACCCTTAGGCCTGCCAAGCTTCAAGATAGTGCTTGCTTGTCTCTTGGCATAATTTTGGTAAGCATATTAGCAGGGTTCTCATCTATATGGATATTTTCCAAGTTAAAATGCCCTTCCTCCAATACCTGTCAAATCCAATGGTACCCAATGTTAATATGCTTGGTCTTTGAATGATATGTTGGGTTTTTTTGATAAATGAATGGTGCTTTGGCTATCACAATTTAACACATATTTTTCTTGTTTTCTTCTCAACTCTCCTAGGAATCGTTGCATCCACAACATCTCTTTGTAAGCTTCCATTGCAGCTATGTATTTCGTCTCTGTTGTGGAGAAGGATACTACTTTATGCAGTTTAAACACCCAAGACACTGCTGCACCTGCAATGGTATATATATAACCAGAGGTGGAATTTTTAGCGTCCACATATCTAGCCATATCTGCATCTGTATAACCTTTAAGCACAACATTATTATTACCAAAACATAAACAATAATGACTAGTACCCTTGAGATATCTCAAAATCCTCTTTATCACTTGCCAATGTTGTTTGCTCGGGTTTGCAAGGAACTTGCTCACTACCCCCACTAAATGTGCAGTTTATGGTCGAATACATACCATGGCATACATTGGGCTACTAATTGCTAAAGCATAAGGAATTTTACTCATTTCCTCCTCCTCCTTGTCATCACAAGGGAAAAAATTAGCTCTTAGTTTGAAGTGGGTTGCAAGGGGTGCACCAACTGACTTGGAATCCTTCATATTGAACCTATCAAACGCCTTCTCAATATATTTTTCTTATGACAACCACGATTTTCTCTCCTTTCTGTCAAGTATGATCTTCATGCCCAATATTTGTTGTGCTGGACCCAAAGCTTTCATTACAAACTGGCTTCCCAAGTCCTTCTTCAACTTGTTAAACATATTCTTATCATGTTTAATAACTAACATGTCATCCACATATAACAATAATATAATGTACTTTTCCTGGTCAAAGCTCTTAATATAGGCACAATGATCAACCTCTAGTCTTTTAAAACCATGTTCAAACATAAATGAATCAAAATTCTTATACCATTGACGAGTGCATGCTTGTTGGACATGCATTTTGGATTCAGTTTTTATAAAAATCCTAAGTATGGAGGATATGCACAGTAGCAAAAGAAAGACAAAGCAGGAATGGAGTGCATAGGAAAGGCACATGCAGGATTAGAAGTTCGCAGTAAGAACATACTTAGCAGAGAATAAAGAAGAGAATAAAGTAGAGAATGTTACTGAGAATAAAACAAGAGAAAAAAAAGAGCAAAAAGGAAGGATAATAGTTCGGCATGATAAAAAAAGAAAGATGCGCAAAAGCAAGAAGAATAACAATCGGGAGTACAAAAACAACCAAGAGACGTGAAAGCAGGAAAAACAAGACCGAACAACGAGTCAACATGAGTTGTCATGAGTCAAAATGAGTTGTAATTGGGTTTTTGGGATAAGCAAAGCAGGGTTCTAAGCCATAGAGTCCATGTATAAATATGTAATGGGTCGGGTAGAATAGGGTTGGTTGTTGACACCGAGTGAATAGAGTAAGATAATAGACTGAATATGAGAGAGGAAGTCTATGTCTGAGTGGAGAAAGAGAGTTGTAAAGAGAGGCTTGCACTGCAGAGCGACTAGGAAAGATGGAGAGAGAGATATCTTGATATCTCTATTGTAAGCGCAATGCAAATCCTGAGACGATTACATAAATAATAATAAAGAAGTCATTCGTTGTGGACGTAGCCCAAAGTTGGAAAAGCCACATTAATTACTTTGTTTGCTTATCTTTTATGTGATTGATCATGAATATTCTCTTTATGCATGTTAGATTAGATCTATTTCTTACATGATCATTGCACAATACTTATGAATGTTATAGTAAATGGTTTATGTTGCAGTATAATGGTAATATATACTGAATTCATTAAGTAACCAAGGAAGAACAAATATAGAATAATGCACGTAGAACATGTAAGTAAGAATAAATAAGATGATCACCTTTCATTCCCTCACTATTGTAGAAACTTGGTTCCTGCAGCACCAATAGATGCCTTGGGTGAGACTTCACTTGCATGCAGGTGATGCCGAAATGGTCGGTGTTTAAAGGGTTTTGTTGGTTAAGATAACTTGAACCTAGGGTCTTATAATCACATTCCAACAAATGGTTTCGTTTACGAGACCCAGAATCTGTGATTGAAGGAATGTTTTGAAGGCTGACTAAGAAAGAAATTTCAGAATGGATAGAAGGGAAGGAATGAGAATTTGCTCGAAAATAAAATGGAAACCTTTGGATGAGCGACGAGTAATGGATGCAAAGGTATGTGTACACAGAGATACATAAGATTTTCTTTGGAGAATTTCTGATTATTTTGACTGAGTGGTTAGAAAGATTAGTGAATAATAATGGAAGGTATCGAACCACAACACCGAGGAACTGGACTCATGAGTTGGTAAGGCAGCTGAATTTTGTAATTAATAAGACTTCTCGCGCAACTAATCTCTAGTTGGATAATATATTGGCAGGCTATATTACAAAATTTGCAGTGGATTGTACCCATTCATACAATGTTGCAGAGAGGGATTTTTTCAAAGGATCGCGCGGAAGGTTTATGAAATCATTGGATACGTGGATAAAGATGTTTTTATGTGAAAAGTGTGTGATGACAATGGAGTTTGATTTCTAAGGAGATTTGTGCACATAGGGGAATCGGTGGGTGACAAGAGGATAGTTTGAAGGCAAGAAATAATGAAGGAAGAAATGAAGAAGGAAGGGAAGGACTGAGGATGCAGACAACTGAAGAGGTTGTATCATAAGAAGAAGACGATTTTGGAGTATTGCACAGTGGAAGGAGGTACAAGAGGTGGAAGACTAGGGCTGAGAAAGGAGAGCCTCTTAGTGAACCTGAGTGGAGAGGACCTTGCACAATAGTCCAAATCGTAGAGATACCACACATAAAAGGAGAGGAAGAGGAGTTCTAGTCCAATCATATAATATAAAAGTCATTAAGTCCTACTCATACTGGATCCTGTGTTGAATCCACGACTCCATGTGCATTACCACAAATTGAGGTAACAATTGAAGATTTATCAAAAGAACTTGTATTTAGCAGGGGAAATCGGAATAGTAATAGTCAGAGCAGCGAAGGCAGCATGACGAGTCAGAGTCATCCAACATCACCAAGGGGAGGGACTACACATAACAACATGGCAGGGATAGACAACACCTTGAGACTGCCTGAGTTCCAGGGAGTTGGTTTGGAGGACCCTAGACACCATCTATTCATCTGTGAGACAATTTGGGCCGCAAAGAATGTTCAGGATGAGGTTGTAAATATTGCGCAATTGGAAACAACCTTTATAGGTTGCGCACTAGTTTGGTACATGAAACTGCAGAGTGCCACACCTATAGGACAAGAGGGGACTCTAACATAAATTAGACATGAATTATTGAAAGAGTTCAAGAAACCAAAATTTGAGTCACAATACATTATCGAGTTGAAGGAAATCAAACAGGTACAAACTGAGTTAATATGAGATTTTAATCAAAGATTCAAGCATGTGATGGACAGGATAACGTTTCAAATCCTCAATCAACAACATAGGGAATGGTTTATTATTGGACTCTTAACACACATCTGCAGTCCACTTATACAACAGAAAGTTGCATCACAGCCTAAAGCTTTAGAGATTGCAATGAAACTAGAAGCATCCCCTGTAGGAGATAGTTGAGGGATGGTGCAAGTACAAACAAAACTGGTTGCCTTGACAATTCAACTAGCAAAACTTACAAAAGGGAAGGAGAATCAAGAATAAGTTTGGTGCACCAAATGTAGAACTGAAGGCCATCACAAGGACAAATGCCCAACATTTACACAATATTTGGTGATTGGAGCACCAAATCCATTACCAGGAGGGGGATATTGTGAAATATGTAAGAAATGGGGACATCATTCGAATGAGTGTCCATTACTATAGAAATATCAAAGTACGCCAAGGAAATTATTTTGCAACTTCTGCAAGTCAGTTGGACATGAAGAGCATGATTGTCGCACATTTGATTTAATGAGGGAGTTCACTTTAGATATGTACAATATTCAGGGAGAGAATGTTGCGACAAAAGGAGATGGTCAACAATATAATAATCAGAGAGGATTTAATCCAGGAAATAGAGGAAATTTTGGCAGAGGAGGTAGAGGACCAATAATACATTACAATTGTAATAAACCAGGACACTTAGCTCATGACTACCTGAATCCTTGTACAACTTGCACATACTATAGAGAATTGGACCATGCGATAGAAGACTATCTTCAACTACTTGCGAAATGGCGGGCAAGAGGGAACCAGAACCAAAACCCAAATCAGAATGTATAGAAAATATCAGTTGAAAAACGCAATGAAGGACCTATAATAATAGTTATTCGCATGAGGGATATAGAACAGGGGTTGATGCGATGAATGGGGGAAAACAAGTTGAGCAATGGGTAAGGAAATCAACAGGACCTATGCCAACATTCGACCCTCTGTAAGAAAATGAGAGGTATCTGAGGGAAATAAAAGAGATACTAGGATCAGATTGGGTATCATCAACATCATCTACGTCTCATCTCTGTGATCAGACTATGCCAGAGAAGCCTCTTGGGAAGCTAAGTACTCTAAGAGAGTTCCTAAGAAGTTGCGTAGAGTTAATTAAAGATGAAATCGCTCTGAATGTATTATTTGAAATGATTGATCATTGCGCACAAGAAAGAGAAATTCCTATTGCACAGAGGGTAGTGAATCAAGTACTGTGTAGAAAAAAGTGTTAGAAAAACATGATCGCAAAGCAATAATATAAAAAAAATGCAGAAATAAAACACAAAAGATACACAATACAATAGAGACACAAATATACGTGGTTCACCCAGTGTGGGCTACGTCCAGCGGAAAAATTTTCAGGTCCTTCCTTTATTATTGTCCAACAAATGAAGGGATACAACCTACAACAAACTCATTGTAACTTCCTCTTCTTTCTCTCACAGTTTCCTATCTCAGAATACAATATTTGCAATGATATATAGCCGCAATACATTTCCCTCATAAAAGAGGGTTGCCTTCTAGGGAAACAAACACTAACATAACTTTTACCTTCATATCTACGACCTTATAATGAATGGTCCAGATTTAATATGAAATTACAATATACATTTACAAGGCAATTTTTCCTTCGGGGGATTCTCCCTCAAACCCCTGTCGGGGGCTCACTTTCCCCCGAACCCTGCAGAGGGGGTAATCCCCCTCTGCACTCCCCCATGTGGAGTGTACATTCTTCTAAGGTGTAAAGTATTCATGGGGTATAAACACGATTGAAAACAAATACCTCTGAATCAGAAAGATAATCAGGCTCCACAACCAACAATCTCCCACTTGGACACTGATCTCAAAAACTCCACCACTATTGTATATGATGGACTATGACACTTATTGGACCTGAAAAATTTCTCATCTTCATATTCATTCTTGAAGACCAAATGAAACCGAGTAGGAGCTCAGTTTCTCCCTGGTTACTCCCTTAGTTAACATGTCTACAAGATTATGGCTAGTGTGTATCTTTTCCAACTTCAAATGTCCATCTTCTAAGATGGATCGTATGAAATGGTACCTGAGTTGTACATGTTTAGTCTTCGAATGGAAGGATGAGTTCTTTGCAAGATGAATTGCACTCTCATTGTCATAATACAACCTGCTATTCTCCTGCTTTTTTACCAATTCATCCATAAACCTCTCTAACCAAATCATTTTAGCCTCTATAGTAGAAACATACTCTGCCTCTATTGTTGAAAGTGCAACAACCTTTTTCAATTTCGAAATCCAACTTACTATTGTTCCACCTATAGTAAAACCATACCCTGTGGTGCTCCTCCTGTTATCTTTATCACCTGCCATATCTGAATCAACATATCCTTGTAGAACAATGTCTGAACCTCCAGAACATAATGCATGAGTAGTAGTACCTCTCAAATACTTGAGAATCCACTTTACTTCCTCCCAATGTTCTTTACTTGGATTTTTCATATACCTACTCACAACTCCCACTGCATGTGCAATATCTAGTCTTGTGCAAACCATCACATACATCAAGCTGCCAAATGCTGATGAATAAGGGACCCTAGACATGTATTCTATCTCCTCATGTTTCTTGGGACACATTTCCTTATTTAATTTGAAATGGCTATCCAAAGGTGTACTATCTGGTTTTGCATTATGCATTCTAAACCTCTCCAACACCTTCTCTATGTACTCACCCCGAGACAATGTCAATTTGTGATTTTTCCTGTCTTTTGTTATTCTCATACCAAGGATTTTCTTTGCAGCACCCAAATCATTTATCGCAAATGTATTAGTTAATTTCTTTTTGAGTACATTTATATCCTACATATTAGACCCTGCAACAATCGTGTCATCTACATACAATAGCAAGATAATATAACTTCTATTTTCTAGTGTTTTAAAATAAGCATAGTGATCAGAATGACATCTACTATAACCTTGTTCCGTCATAAACCTGTCAAACTTCAAATACCACTTCTTGGAGCTTTATTTAGGCCATACAAACTCTTCTTCAACCTGCATACCAAATTCTCCTTTCCTTTGACCTCATACCCATGTGGTTGTTGCATATAAATCTCTTCCTCCAAATCCCCATGGAGAAAAAATATTTTTACATATAACTGTTCAAGATGCAAATCTTCTACTGCCACAAGACTTAAAATAGTCCT
>JASDQU010245112.1:64513-76889 GCA_032191745.1 Picea mariana
CTGATCTTTGTACATAAACTTCTCATTGAATATGACATCTCTACTTCTAATGATTTTGTGATTTTCATAATCCCATAAGCGATAACCAAAATCATTAACACCGTATCCAATAAATGTACACTTCTTGGATTTTTTCTCAAGCTCTGTTCTATTTTCTTTATCAATATGGACAAATGATTCACAACCGAAAGTCTTCAAAAAAGAATAGTTTATCTTTTCACTTGTCCATGCCTCCTCTAGAATTACACCATCCAAAGATCTTGAAGGTCCTCTGTTTATTAAGTAAACAACAATATCTACAACATCTTCCCAGAACTTTAAGGGAAAACCAACATACAATCTCATACTCCTTGCACACTCCATGATTGTCTTGTTCATCCTTTTTGACACACCATTTTCTTGTGGTGTTACTGGAACCATCTTCTCTCTATGAATCCCATGGTATGAACAGTGATCATCAAACTCCTTGCTGCAATATTCACCTCCATTGTCTGATCTAAGACACTTCAACCTTTTTCCTGTCTCATTCTCAACCAAAGATTTTTATTTCCTAAAAGTATAAAAAACATTAGATTTTTGTCGAATGCATTGAACCCAAGTTTTTCTAGTTTCATCATCAATAAAAGTAAAATAATAACGAGAGACACCAAGAGATGATACCTGAGTTGGTCCCCATACATCTATATGCACAATCTATAACCTTTCACTCTTCTTTTCTTTCTTGACTCTGAGAAATCTGACTCTCTTTCATTTTCCATAAACACAATGCCTACACAAATCCAATTCAGTTTGTTTAATATCTAGCAACAAATTTCTTTTGTGAAGTATCTACATCCTTTTCTCACTCATGTGTCCAATCCTATGATGCCACAGTGTTGTATCCACTATTGTAGAAGCTAAAGTGATAGAAGAGTCAGTATTACCAGTACATAAATACAATGTACCTACCTTATCTCCTTTTCCTATCACCAATGATCATTTAGTGACCTTCCACACCTTATCTGTAAATATGGATATACAACCTTCACTTGACAACTTCTTTGTTGAAATTAGATTTTTCTTTAGATATGGAACATTTCTTACCTCTTTCAACAACCATTGGTTTCCATTGCTTTGCTTTATTTTTACCTTTCCCATTCCAACAATTTTGCATGGTGCATCATCACCCAAATGAACCTATCCAAAATCACCTTAAACATAATCTAGAAAATGTTTCCTATGGGGTGTGGCATGAAATGAAGCCCATGAATCTACTACCCATGTATCATAAATATTATCTACAGAAGAATCAAATCATATTGTAACACATCACCTATTACATTTACTTCCTGATTTTTCTCCTGATGTCCATCTCATTGTTTATTTGGAGCTCTGCAATCTTTCTTTAGATGTCCTTTCTTCCCACAATTCCAACACTCTATCTTTCCCAGTCTAGATTTGGATCTTCCCTTCCTAGAATTCTTGCAGTTCCCTGAGCCCTTTCCTCTATCCTTTTGTCTTCCCCTGTTCTCCATGTTCAACACATTACCTGATGTCTCACTTGTTCTTTTCTGTCACATTTCCTCACTAAGGATAACACCAAAAACATCATCAAATTTTAAAGTATTTGAACCAGAGACAGAGTTACTTACAACCATGACCAAGCCATTCCATCTTTTTGGCAACGAACACAAGATTAGAAGATCCCTAACCTCATCATCAAATTCCACTTTAACAGAACTTAGTTGATTAGTAACCCTATTAAATTCATTTAAACGATCTGCAACATAACCACCTTCTGACATCTTCATATTAAATAATATCTTCATTAGAAATACCTTATTGGACACTGAGGGTTTTTCATATAGTTTAGCCAATGCATCCATCATCTCCTTCATTGTATTTTCTTTCGAAATATTGAAAGCCAATAACAATGCCAAGCTCCGCTGTATCATTCCTAGTGCCTTTCTGTCAAGAACCTCCCATTCTTCATCCTTCATGGCCATTGAATTCTTTGTTATTCCACCCAATGGTAGGAATAGATCCTTCTCGTATAAATAATATTCCATCTGCACCTTCCATAACTGGTAGTTTTGGCCGTTAAATTTCTCAGCCCTAAACTTCCCATCTTCCGCCATTTCTCCCACTCAAACCAGAAACCCTCTTTTATTGTGAGTTACCTTTCACTTTGATACTAGTTGTTAGAAAAACAGGATCACAGAGCAATAAAATAAAACAAATGCGGAAATAAAGAACAGAAGATATACAATACAATAGAGACATAGATATACGTGGTTCACCCAGTGTGGGCTACGTCGACTAGATAAGCCGCCAGTGTTATCGGACAAATTGGTAAGTGCAGACAAAAACTAATCTCCCTAACTTTCACAGGAAGCTAGAACAAAACAAGACAAAATACAAACTTCACCTTAGATTTCATTGTCATATAAACTAGTTCAGAGATGAACAAGTGACATACCTTTTAAATGATGCTTGATCCTCGCTAGTGTCTTCCTTGTTGCTCCATATTTGGATTTGCGGGATGGTGAACCTGTTTCAAGAAGAACAAACCAACAAAGAGAGAGGGAAAAAAGATATATATATTCCAATAAATTCTATGTATAAGATCAAGGAGTTATACAATAAAAGCCAAGACACCTTTATAGGGAAGAAATGTATTGCTGCATTATATTAAAATGGAAAGTGGAGAATACAACCCATGCCTTGATGTTGCAAGATCCATTTCAATGGCTCTTTTCTCCAACACACACACCTTGCTCCAATGCCTTTGATGAAGAAGATCCACAATCTGACTTAGAGAGATTAAAGTAAAGCTATCTCAAGTATAATCTATAACATAACTCTTCATGCATATGCAAATATTATCCTTTTCAACCTTAGCCTTTTCTATGAGAGATCCCTCATTATATAGGGTGAAAGAGGGATGGATGATCCCACTAAATCAGAGAAGCGAGTATGATCCAAACCGATCAGAGGTCACCTCATCTTCTACAAGATCCCCTTCTAGAACATTTGTGAATTTTGACTTTTCCCTTGCTTAAGCATCTTCGCACCCTATGCACAGGTAGACTGCGACGATGCCACAGTCTATATAAAGTGGAAAGTGCGACGATCAATCATTGTTGCACCCCAAGTATAGAGTAGGGTGCGGTGATCTTCCTTGTCATAATTTTTGAGGGAGGAAAAGAAAACCACTTTTCTCTTGGAGAAAGTCTCTTTTAATATTTTCAGGGAACATGGGTGTAATATCCCTCGACCGAACCCAATTATAAACATAATATAAATATACTTGAGCTAGTGAGATTTTTTGACCTCATTTGATAATGCACATCATGTGGCATAGTGCGTGCATGAACTGCGCAGTAAAATGATGTAATATGCACATCGCAAGATATCGCGCACAATAACTAAAGTGCACGCAACCTTGAGGACAGCGGATACCGCGTGCAGTAACTAAAGTGCACACAATACTAAGGTCAACGAACCTTTATGTATATGATATGCATTATAGGTTGGTGAGCTAGTATTATAAGCCGGAATGCTTATGTTTTGGTATTAGGCCGGAACGCCTAGATGTCAAGGGCCAATGCGCCTACTTTGTACATGACTCATGATTAATATAAAATACATCATTGCACGTAGACCAACCACGATAAAAGAGATGGGGGATTGAACTTCACCAATTAGAGAAAGGGAGGGCCAAAAGTCAAGGGAATATTATATTAATATTTCCTAAAACATAAAGTATGGATAATTATTTTATCTTAAGTTCTAAAGTTGGGGACAAGTGGACAAAAGTAGCTTCCGATATGACAAGTGTCAAGTTGGGGACATGCATTCATATCGTGGGGGAACTTAGCTTATGGGGAGATTTTTATCACAGATACCTTAGAAACGGGGGGGACGACCATCATTCTCACCATCACTTTTCATGAAGACTTCACAGTGATTTTGAAACACACTCAGTTATCCAGTCAATGATTCCATGACCATTTCACTCATACATTCCGTTATCCTTGAGACAAGCATTTCACCTTTCCGAAGCCTATTTCCACACCCTTTTTGGTTGGTGTACTTGGTTATCTTGGAGCGGGATTGAAGAAGAAGGTTGTGAGGCCCGTGAGAAGTTCTCTGAGTGAGAGAATTGTTGGGGATTGATTTTCGAAGGTGATAAATTGCAGCTACAACGCTCTGAGACTTTCGGTCCAGCCTGTTGCTGAAGCCTTGGAAGGGAAGTGGGGCAGCCAAGGGACTGTTGAGCAGAGAAGGGGAACACTTCCTTGGGTGGGACAAGCATGTGGGGAATGAGAGGATGTAGGCTATTAGTTGAGTGAGAACCTGAGACAGAGTCTTTCCTGTTGTCCATGAGCCTTAGCCTAGATAGGAATCCCTTTACCCTGGGTGGAGTTCAGTCCCAGCTCGGGGGTGACTCACTGTTGAGAGTGATGAACAGTGTAGTCTATGGCTGGGAGGTTCGTGGATGGTCTGTAAGCAGTTGGTGACAGTATTTCTAAGATAAGTACCAATTGTATGATATATTGATATGTTGTTTTKTTATTTACATGCCTATGTTACGATTTTATCATATATGTGATTATGATTGCTTTTGTGCTTATGGGTAATTTCCTGTAAATGATGCATATCGGTAGTTACTGTTATTTCAATATAAAATTCGTATGTTACATAAGGTAATTGTTTGTTTATGTTTATATGTAAATCTTTTGCGAGCATGTTGTATGTATATGTTTTAGTTGCATACAGTCTAAAGAGTAAATTTATGTGGCATTTCTTAGTTGACTACTGGGTATGCTACTGTATGTTCCATAGTATGGGAACGAAAATGTTCCCTAGAGTAGCATGGCCCAGTCTGATGGCTGGGAATGTTACCAACTAGTGTCAGAGCATGAGTGGTTTCTCTGGAGTGGCGTACCCCCGCCTTAGGATGGCCAAGGGGATCGTTACAGTATGGTATCAGAGCCTCAATTCAACACTGAGCTTAGATGGGCCAGAGGGGTGCAATTGAAGTGAATATTCATAGAAAAGTAACTTCAAAGTGACCAGAATTGGAGTCACGGAGTGTCCTTGGAAAAGGTTTGCGTACTGGCGCGCGTGGTAAATTTGGCACCGCGCGGGAAAATGTTGGCGTGCTAGTGTGCGCGGTAAATTGTGGCACCGCGCAGAAGATTATTATGTGTAGATGAACGTGACGAAATTATCCTTGCACGGTAAGCACACACATAGTAAGGTGCACATGGGGTGCGCAAGTATTTCTTAACGCATAGGATTTTTGTTAGTACGTGCATAAGATTGCCCCCTAGTGGAGTCGCCAATTTCTGTTGAAGGAAAATCTTCCTGCGGACAGGTAGATCTCCTCAAAGAGCTAGACTCTTAACTCTAAGACAGAAAGTGCTTATCATGGTCACTGACTTCCTTTTATGCCTACACAAACTAATGCATGAAGAGGAAGGAGGAAAGACGTACCTTTTACCGGTGTTTGTCCCTGCACGCCCCGAGTTGAACTCCAATCTTGAGCTCCTCGATAATCCCTGTAGACAAACAAAGTACAACCACTTCCTATTCTATCGAGATTAGTTCGAAGCAAACCTATCTACTTAGAGACAAATTCATGTAATGTCAAACACAAATTAGAAAGAAACAGGCCAAGCATATTACATTAATGAGGACAAAACGTTACTTACAACCATAGATGTGAGTGTAGCAGTTTCATCAAGTTCTCCTTGCCTAACCCTTGCTCAAAAGCTCCATGATTGGAATGATGATAGCTTTGCTGATTAGCTTCCACTTCACTATGTGTTTCCTATGAGATCATAGGTTTCATGCTTCTCATCCCTTCTCCAAATATCACTTATGAGATCATAAGNGAGATTAGTTCGAAGCAAACCTATCTACTTAGAGACAAATTCATGTAATGTCAAACACAAATTAGAAAGAAACAGGCCAAGCATATTACATTAATGAGGACAAAACGTTACTTACAACCATAGATGTGAGTGTAGAAGTTTCATCAAGTTCTCCTTGCCTAACCCTTGCTCAAAAGCTCCATGATTGGAATGATGATAGCTTTGCTGATTAGCTTCCACTTCACTGTGTGTTTCCTATGAGATCATAGGTTTCATGCTTCTCATCCCTTCTCCAAATATCACTTATGAGATCATAAGTTTGGTATGATTCTCCATCCAGATCCCCCCTTTCACCATGAGAAAGCTTGCTTATATAGGCTTGGAGAGGCTCAACAACTGGAGATATCTTTGGGGTGAGTTGAGGATTTTTCTCCTTGAGTTAGGGATCTTCCCTAAGATCATGGCTGGACTAGCGGTTCGAATCCAACTACCTTCCAAGATTGAAAAGATCTTTCCCCCATTCATCTCAACAAACCAACTGCTGCCCAAGATAGGTAGCACTCCCTCAAAAGGGCCATCAGAGCGTTATAGTGCTCCCAAGTAGGCTTTAGGGGGCGCCAACACTCCCTAAACCCATCAACTCTCCCCCAGAAGGGCTATCAGAGAGTTATAATGCTCCTAGACAGTGTAAGGGGGGGCGCCAACACTCCTAAGAGAGGTATAGGGTAGCGCTCTCCTCCAAAAACTCAGTTTTTGTGGTTCTTTTAGATGGGAAGAGGTTCATAAGCCCAGTTAACCATTCCTCCTCTTACAAATCAAGTGTTTGATGTGTGTCAAGTGTCCTTCTCATGTCGTTATAGGCATGACATAGGCATCATGGTAGTATGCTTTCCTTGACACTTGTGACACTTGTGAGCAAAATGCAACACTTGCGACACTTGTAATGACGACACTTGCGGCATTATCGAAGTGAGTAATTTTTATGTGTAATAGATTGCCCCCCAAAGTATGAAGTTAGAAGACAAGAAATGATAATTGAAATTCTTTGTAGACTTTCAAGCAAGGGTATAGACGTAGAGAACCTGACAGAAGATGCACACAAACATCCAACAAATATTATGACATGTTTTAAACCCAAGGCAGGCATACCTATGCTTGGGTGATCAAGACTTGCAAGATATGTCCGCCATAAAATACACTGCGGATCCATAATTGTATTGATAAAAGGTATAGCCACTGAGGATACAATGTGGATCTATACTCTTATGACCTGAATTGATCGTAGCCATGAGGAATACACAATGGATCTATGAGATGACAAGACATAGCCACGCCCAATACAAAGTGGATCTATGTGACAGTATATGTGTCATGGTTTAAGAGAAAATCCATCACAACCTGGGTAAAGTACATATCAAAGTGATCACTCAACCCAGGGTCTTCTTACCGATCCCAATGTAGTACGAATCTAACCATGTGAATAGATGTCCTGATGTCGAACATGACAGAAACCACTTGATTACCGGTCAATGATGTAAACCATTAACAAGCACGAGGGAAATCACCATTAATGTCAATGATTCCCAAGGTACCCTAGTACATTCCAACGAATGTGAATGGATGAGCTGAAGTTGAACATCCATGGAATCATCCAATCAGAGGTCAATGATGTAAACCCACTGTTGGACGTGAGGAGGCCTGCCATTGAGGCATGCAGGTCCCAAAGTACTAACTGGTTTCTAAGTCTAGTTTCTGGATAATGTGTTGAAGTCGACAGGAATAGACTCGTCAAAGGAGGGCCTTGATGTATCCCCCATCAACGACATGAAAAAGACACAGAGATGTAATTGATAGATCAAATGAACATGGACTGACATGGGCATTGAGGCAAGATATTTTTGATGGCTGACTCTCGAGGTGGATACTTCCCTTGAACACTGAGGCACAACAGCAGAAACGTGACATGGACCAAAACACGATAATGCAGTGGATACTGTGACTTTCGTCGGGTGACCCAAAGGAGTAAGAAAAACTCAGAGGATTGGTTCAGTGCAGAGGTTCAACGGATTAATATGTGCGCAAAGACAAAGTGCCGTGTTCAAGGGTGACTCTAAGAGTTACTGGTAATGTTCTCAAAAACTTCTTAGCTTGCTTCTTTTAATTTTTTCCCCTATCCAGATAGACGAGTACCTCTTTTTAATATAACGAGCTCGAGGAGGATAACACATGCTCGATATGACTCACCTTCGGTAAGTCCTTCTTCCTTTTTAACGAACTAGAAGAAGTAAGAGTTCAGTCCCGTATGGGCCTGTCGATGTTTGTTTTAACGAGTCCAAAGACAGAAAGCTCGAAGGTTTTTCATGATTATAGAGTCTGGAAAAACACTTAAAAGAGAACTCTCTCAGTTCCTTTTTTGTAAAGTAGTCTAACGAGACCGAAAAAGAGATAAACTATTGCTCAACAGACCTTTTCTTCAAATACTTTAACGAGCGTGAAGAGAACAATGTCGCTCGACAATCTTTTCATCTTTAGAGAGTCTGAAAAGAACTTAAAGATGACTCCAGTGTTGTCCTTTTTCGTAATGTTAGTCTCGCAAGGCCGAAAAAGAGATAAATTATCAATCGAAAGACGCCCTTTCAAACCTTTTAACGAGTGGGAAAGGAAGCAAGATCACTCGACGATCTTTTCATGTTTAGAGAGTCTGAAAAGAGCTTAAAGGAGGCTCCAGGGGGTTCTTTTTTCGTGTATCCATACAGGTCCGAAAAAGAGATAAAAGTTTACCCGGATGCATTCTCATGTATTTACGAGCACAAGAAATAACAAAGACTAAGCTCGGTATGCCCACAGCTTTGAAAAGCTAGTGGCTTAACTCCAGAATGATCATCAAAGGCTGGAGACATGCCCTCCAAGATTTAATTCATTCACCAGCTCTAAGGTCGCCACCAATTTCTCTAGTAGATGAGAAAAAGGAGAACGGTGGATGAAAAGAAGGTTTAAGAGATGAGATTGTTTCATTTTTTAACAAGCTTGACACAGGAAAAGAACTATGCTCAAAGCCTCTATTTCATTTTTTAACAAGCTTGCCACAGAGAAGAGAAACTATGCTCATGGTTTCTTCCTGATCATGGCTTCCAAGAGGATAATGCTCTGGAAGGATACCATATCAAGGAACAAAAATCGGTCATGGCTTCTAAAAGATCTTCATTGGATGGAAGATAATCACTCGAGAAGGGACACATGTCTAGGGTCGCGATAGGAGTACGGAGATTAGGCTCCAATAATCCTACTGAAGAAATCACCATGTCCACTACCGGATCCAAATCGTCGGAAGTTGAAATCATGGGAGATGATGAAAAATCAACACCAAGAGGGGAGATAGAATGTATATCTTCCCGAATTTCTTCACGAGGGGGAAGAAAAGAGGATCGGTGAATGTTATTATCCCAAGGTAACTTGTCAATGTGAAGCATTTCCGGAATAGATTCATCAAAAGGAAAAATTGAGGAAATGCAGTCGATTGCAGACGACAAGGAATTCAACCGTGAGTGCATCGAGAAAACGTCAGGTGCCAATAGATGTTGGTCATCTGATGAGGGAGAAGCGGATTGGGTAGAAACGTATGAAGTTTTGGCTGGACTAAGTGGCACGGTGTCATCTAGTGCATCGAATTCCAATGAACGAGGTACAATCCAAGGGTCAGATGATTCCAAAGATTGATAAACCATGGTCGAAATCATATTGACAGTGGCAATATGAGGTGTAGTCGGTGGAAGTGGTGTAGGGAAGGTACCCATGAGGCTAGAATATTTTAGTAAGCCAACACCAATGCTTTCATACGTGATCTTGTGGTCTCCCAAGAAAGGAATATTTTTGGTAGTAGGAACGTGAGCATCGATCGTGCAGAAATCCAACTGATCAACAGTGACAATTTTTCCCTGATGAGGAAATTGGACACATCGAAAAATTGACGAGGCAATGACAGTCATAGCATAAAACCAACTTATTTCAAGTAACAAGTTGTAATCGAGGGGAGAATCGACCACCTCGACATCAACAGTAACAGTTTTTCCACTCAATTGGATGGGCAGGGACTGTAAAATCCCATGGGGATGAAAACCTCGCCCATCGAAGGCGCGTAACATCATTGGGGATTTGTTGAGTGCTAGTGATTTTAAACCTTTCCAACACGTCAAAGACATGACACAAGTCGAGGCTCCCTCATCCAGAATAGTTCAGTGGATTTGTTGATTGTGAACAACAACATCAACTTGGAAAGCAAGTTGGTGGGAGAGTTGAGATGCATAATTGTCCAGGTTAAACATGATCTGATTGGATGACTCAGGATTAACAGTGCCAAGAGTGGCCAAGAGCATTCTACGTTGACTGAGACAGTGTTGTAGAACTTCTAACGCAGACATAGCACACGGTGCTTAAGCCAAATCTTCAACGATTTTGTAGTTCTGGGCGACACGTGAAATAATATTAAAGGTAGCTTTGCGGATAGTGCTCTTAGGAGGGCGTAAGATAGAGTTGAATGTGGGTTTCTCAATCTGAAGTGGTCCGGACGGAGGATTAACCGATGGAAGGCTAACAGAGGACGATGATGGATATGGTAAAGTGCCGGTACCGTTAACGTCTTTTCCTTTGTCAGGGTTACCTGGTGTGTCGTAGGTCTTAGAGCGAGTGTTCAAATTGATCCCATTAAACATATAAATATGTGGACTCGACGAGGCCTCATCATGAGGATCGCTAGAACTGCCCCCAGAAGAGGTGGTTTGAGCAACCATGGATTGCTCCTGTGGAAAATGTTGAGTAAGCACAACGGGTTGTGACTTCCCTTGGAAAATTTTGGCCACTTCATTCGAAGTGGACAATCCCAAGTGTAGTGATCGTCACCACAAATGATACATGGGAATTTCAGTTTTCGTTGTGGTTGCTTTTCGGTAGCAGGTGTTTGATTTTTGGGTTGTTCATTATTATTTTTTGATTTATTCTTTGTCTTCTTCTTACCTCTGGATTGTTGTGAAGGGGGAGATTGAACTACATTCACCTCAGAGATTTGAGTTTGGGGTGAGGTAGAGGAGGGTGTAGTCGATTTTGAAAAAGATTGAGTTTTGATGGAACCGATAACACCATCCACATGAGATGAGGATGATGGATTAGAAGGATCGGTATTAGCGTGAGCAACATTCGGAGGCAAATCATACAAAGTACCAGACTAGGAATAAACCAAATCTAAGTACTGAGCCTAAGAAATGGCTTGTTCCTCTGTGACCGCACTACCCATAGCGACATCGCGAACGATTGGGGGTAACAGTGATTTAGTAAACCATTCCGCCAATAGTATGTCGAGAATGACTGCCTTGATCATCCTTTGTCATCGCCTCCACTCATGAATATGGTCAGATATATGCACAGCATTAGTTTGACGAAGGGAGGTCAAGAGTTCAGTACCCGTCTCACAGCGAATAGGCAGTTGAAAGTACGTGAGGAAAGACATGGAAAGGGAATTGAAATCATGAAAAGAAGCACGTGGTAGTTCAATATACCACTTTGCTGCTGAACCGGTAAGTGTTCGCTGGAAAAGACGCAAACGTATAGAATCATCCATGAGGGAGTTTGATGAACACCACAAATGGAAAGTCATCACATGGCTGTTCAGATCTTCGCCAGGGTTTCCTTCAAACTTTGGAATATCAGAAGGAAGTTTAGTTGGAATGACTGGCCAAACCAGTGAATGAGAAATAGGATCATTAGTTAACCGAGACAAGTCTAGGAGATCCAGAGTCGCAAGGAAAGGTAGTTGCCGGTTAATTTATGAATGATACTGGTGCGACATAGGAACACCAGTAGGACCATAGACTGGGTTAGGTGGATAGTTGTAACCAGTAGGTCCTCCTGCATATGGTTGTTGCTGACCAGGATAAGAAGGATTCGATGGTGCATGAGAAACATTGGCATAACCCGGTGGGTTCTGAACATTATAGGCTGGGTGATTTATTTGCCCGTGAGGAGGATAAACATTTTTCTCTTGAGAATGGTAAGGAGTAGATCTCGGAGGTGGATACACATGAGGCCCATGAGGAGGATAAGACTGTGGTCCCGGAGAACTCCAGGTGGTGTTTGGGATGCCGCCCGGATAAGATTTCCCGGAAGATGTTCTGGAAGGGACATGATTGGATACTCCTCCTAGTGGGTTATTATACAAGTGCCCCCCAACGTGGAGTTGAGTAAAAGTTCCTCCTGAAGATACTCCCCAGGATTGTGAAGGGTTTCCAACAAACGATGGTTTCCCCCTTGCCAACGGTGGATTTATGACCGGGGTTTGATTGACAAACGAAGGTTTCCCTCCAGGAGGAGTATGAAAAGTGGGTTGTCCCCCAGGAGGGGTAGGCCCACCATGGAAAGGTAGTCCTCCAGGAGGGAAAGGTTTGTTGGATGGTGGTTTCCCTCCAACCGGTTGTGTTTGGCTAGCAGGGGTCTGCATTCTCGGGTGAGAAGATGTCTCAGCAGGA
>JASDQU010245112.1:76939-88529 GCA_032191745.1 Picea mariana
AACGGTGGATTTATGACCGGGGTTTGATTGACAAACGGAGGTTTCCCTCCAGGAGGAGTATGAAAAGTGGGTTGTCCCCCAGGAGGGGTAGGCCCACCATGGAAAGGTAGTCCTCCAGGAGGGAAAGGTTTGTTGGATGGTGGTTTCCCTCCAACCGGTTGTGTTTGGCTAGCAGAGGTCTGCATTCTCGGGTGAGAAGATGTCCCAGTAGGATTGTGTGGAACATACAGAGATGTAGAGTAAAATATTGTAGAAACGAGGGTAGAGATTGAAGTGATTTGGGGATGAGTAGAGGTGATGAGTCCAGCATTAGGATGGACTTGTGCTGGTGTAGTAGTAGGGTGAATAACCTGATCGACTGAGTGATTCATGGTTTGACTGGATGGTCCTGTTTCACTAGGAGGGTCATGAGGATGAAAGGGTTGTTGAATAGATTCAAAGTTCATAGAGATCGCGTCCCGATGAAGTCCTCCATACAGAACGAGCAGGTGTGGGATTGGTTTCTACTATGGTTCTAGGACAAACAGGAGTCCTATACTCGTCACTAAAGATTGGTTCTGTGGATCCCATATATGTTTCGGTAAATATCCTCTCTGGTAATCGTGGGATCTCTTCGTCTATGACATTCCCAAGGGAGTCTAAATGAACCAAAAGCGGTTCGAGAGGGGTTACCAGCACAGATGTAGTGGGATTTTCAATCATGGCCAAAGTGCCTTCTAAGTTATCTAACAGAAGAGCAATAACACTTCCAACATCGTATTGATTTTCTACCTCTCTATGGTAGTTGTCTTCTGGCGGGTTAGGAGGTAAGGGTTGATAGCCTTTCAGAGGCAGCCCTTTCATCCTACGTGATCGACGAAGACCTTTATCATCTACGGGCTCAATTGTGGAGAATAACAGAACACACTGAAAATATAGGGCCAACTAACAAAAAGAAACAACATGCGCTAATAAAATCTAGGAATCAACCAAGAAGACAAAACTTCTCTCGATAACCGTACTAGTTGGTGATGAAATCCAACGTCGTGTGATCAAGTCGAGAAGGGGCTAGGATATGGTGGAACAGTTACAATGGCGACTTGCTTAACGGACTTTCACCTTGGTGCAAGATTCCACGCAATAATTGTGGATTTACCCTCCAAGGAGCCCGAGTGAGTTTGACCAATGTCTGTTCCAGGTTCAGTGAGACTTCCCTTCACCGTCACCTTTTGTAAGTACCTAAAGATTATGGCAACTAAATACACCAATTCACAGTGAGTCCCTGGGTAGGTACAGTCGACAGTCCGATCCGAAACGTATGGGCAAGATAACAAGTCCAAAATCAACCCGAGAGGCTCCCACACATAATCGTGGGTATACCTCCAAGTGACCCCCAATATACGATCCGACCACTACAAACAGTTGAACCACAGAGGGATAATCTCTGTAATTCGCCCGAATGCGACCTCATGCGTAACCCCTATGTGAGAGGGGGATCCCAGAAAACCAAAACGACAATTGGATTTGAATCTCCCTAGCTCAGGATTCTAATGTTTGTTTTGAAAACTTTGGAGAGTTGTACTCACAGTCTAATCCAAAGTGCTAACCCTAGTCTACTGTTTATGGAAGATCCTAAAAAACAAAAATGTTCTAGATAATTTTTAATTAGCGTTCGTTTTACAACTGTTCTTTACTCAAAGGGTGCGTGAAAGTGAAACTAATGTAATGAGGACTCAATTCCCAAAAAGATGCATGAAATATGATAAGCAATCATTTCTTTTCAATGAACGCCTATTTAAGGGAAAGAGAAAGAGTCGTTTTCACTTTCAAACACTAATATGAAATGTCCTCTATCAATTGGTTCTCAATTGAATCTAATGCAATGCTAAAACATTTTCAAAAACGCCTTCTAATATGAAAACCAATCATTAAAATGTGTCTTTTGTTGTTTGTATGCGAATGATGATTAATTCAATGCAAAGACTTCTCATACAAACTACCCTTTTAGATCAAGGAGATTCGGACAAGTATGATCAGATTTCACACACACAACACACACCCTCTTGCTGTGATTGAAACAAGAAGCAAACAGAAAACAAAAGATAACAAAGAAAAATCAAACAATTCACATAAAAGAGAGATGTTCAAGAACAATGACCTCAAAGAACCAAACAAGATGATTCACAGATTTATGATGCCCTTCACCAGAGTTCCCGCTCAGTCAGATAGGAGAGAAGAAAGCAGTGGATTGATTTCAAGCTCTCAATAGCAAAAACTCAAAAATAATGAAGAAGACCACCAACTCTGAACAACAAAGTGCTTATTTCTCAGAAGGAGGGATGTCAAAGTTCGATGGGAAGAAGCATTGAATCACAAAGAATCTCAGCGAGTGAAAAAAACAGGGCCTGGACCTCAAAAAATGCAATTTTTTAAAAGATTTTGTGCAAAATGGGGATCGCGCTCTGTTGTAAGGGACACCAGGGCATTATCAAGCTCTTTCCAACACCTTTAGGGAGTGTTGGTTCTCTTCTAACATGGGCACAAGGGCGTCAGGCTTAAAAAACTCATAAAAATGTCCAAAAACCCAAAATTTCAGTCAAATTTTGACAGTCAAGCTGAAAGTGATGGGGTAAGAAGTCAATCAATGCATGAAATCAAAAATATGGGGTGAACAAGGTTTGAAAACAACAAAAGGGTAAGACAAGGTCTATGAGGAAAAATCAAAACCAAAAGTTTTGATTCGATTCCCCAGTGGAGTCGCCAGTTTCTATTGAAGGAAAATCTTCCTGCGGACAGGTAGATCTCCTCAAAGAGCTAGACTCTTAAATCTAAGACAGAAAGTGCTTATCATGGTCACTGACTTCCTTTTATGCCTACACAAACTAATGCATGAAGAGGAAGGAGGAAAGACGTACCTTTTACCGGTGTTTGTCCCTGCACGCCCCGAGTTGAACTCCAATCTTGAGCTCCTCGATAAGCCCTGTAGACAAACAAAGTACAACCACTTCCTATTCTATCGAGATTAGTTCGAAGCAGACCTATCTACTTAGAGACAAATTCATGTAATTTCAAACACAAATTAGAAAGAAATAGGCCAAGCATATTACATTAATGAGGAAAAAACATTACTTACAACCATAGATGTGAGTGTAGCAGTTTCGTCAAGTTCTCCTTGCCTAACCTTTGCTCAAAAGCTCCACGATCGGAATGACGATAGCTTCGCTGATTAGCTTCCACTTCACTATGTGTTTCCTATGAGATCATAGGTTTCATGCTTCTCATCCCTTCTCCAAATATCACATATGAGATCATAAGTTTGGTATGATTCTCCATCCAGATCCCCCCTTTCACCATGAGAAAGCTTGCTTATATAGGCTTGGAGAGGCTCAACAACTGGAGATATCTTTGGGGTGAGTTGAGGATTTTCCTCCTTGAGTTAGGGATCTTCCCTAAGATCATGGATGGACTAGGGGTTTGAATCCAACTGCCTTCCAATATTGAAAAGATCTTTCCCCCATTCATCTCAATAAACCAACTCCTACCCATAATAGGTAGCGCTCCCTCAAAAGGGCCATTAGAGTGTTATAGCGCTCCCAAGTAGGCTTTAGGGGGGTGCCAACACTCCTAAGAGTAGGAGCAATCCTTCAAAAGGGCTGATACAGTGCTATAACACTCCCAGATAGTGTATAGGGGAGCGCCAACACTCCTGAGAGAGGTATAGGGGAGCGCTCTCCTCCAAAAACTCAGTTTTTTGGGTTCTTTTAGATGGGAAGAGGTTCATAATCCCAGTTAACCATTCCTCCTATTCCAAATGAAGTGGTTGATGTGTGTCAAGTGTCCTTCTCATGTCATTATAGGCGCGACATATGCATCATGGCCATATTCTTTCCTTGACACTTGAGACACTTGTGAGCAAAATGCGACACTTGCGACACTTGTAATGATGACACTTGTGGCACTATCAAAGCGAGTAATTTTGATTTGTAACAGTATGAGTATAAGTTGTTTCGCGACAGTGTATTCAGTAGTGTGCACAAATATTTGAGCGCTAAGGAATATGTTAAACTTGACATGGTGCATGCATAGGATGAAAATGCATGTGGAATATCGGTGTGCGGTATCGAAACTGTGCGCAGTGGATATTGGCGCACAACGCCAGAGTAGTGCGCGTAAGTAGTTGGTGCAATGAAGAAGAAATGCACAGTAGATTTAGATGTGCAGAGAAGCGTTTTACCTTGTAATATTGCTATGCACGATAAATATAAATGAATAGGTCAAGTTAATGCACGCGAAGTCACTTGGAAGGCGATGAGCCTGAGTTTAAATTGCATAATAATAAAAGAAAAAGAAACACATAACCGCATTGAAGCATTAATTAAAAAGAATTCTGAGTTTTAATTTCCTCCGATTTAGAGAGATGAAAATAATATATAATATTACAAGAAAAACTTATTATTAAAGAAAACAAGAGTCATAACATCACCAGATAGAAATTGTAATAAAACAGTCTAAAATCTATTTCTGTATTTATATAATCATATTAATCACAAAATTACAAAAGGGTGATGACAATAGTTAGCCTGTTGTAAAAAGGGTCATTTGAAGAACATGCCTATCATATCTTGTACTCTTTACCTCTGCTAACGACTGTTCAAAATTCACTGAGACATGCATATCTTAGTTGAAGACTTAATTCATCTTAGCGATCTCCGCCTTTAAAGAATAGTCTAACTAGACCAGTTGATTCTCTCCAACACTTTTGGCAGCTTCAGCCGTAGATTCCTCCTTCTTATGCCGCTTACTCCTTTTCTTCTTAGCGACTGGCCTGTTGATGACTAAATCCTTTATAGTGGGATTCAGCCTGACTTCCAATTGCGAGTCTATAACCGACTCTGTGTGGAACTTAGTTGCTAGAATGTGCACAAGGACCCTTTCCTCCTTATTCGCAGGAAAGCCTAGCATGTTTCTCGAATACCCAGTCTCACTTGACTTAGCCTTGTCCATGTAGCTTAGGTTGGGGATAAGGAAATGTGTCTTTACAAAGAGCAGGAAGTCAAGCAGCTTGGAGATTACTTCGGTTATGGATACACAGATATCTTCATACTTGGAGAGTGGTAATTATAGAACTCCATTTATGAAGCGCAGACAGATTACGTACAAGAGAATTGGGTTGCCATGATCAACCAATCCATTTCGAATGATTATCTTTTGAGTTCGTTACATGGCAACGTTCAACTGACGTCACATGGATGCAAAGTACTGAACGAATGAAGCAGGGTGATCTGACTAGCCATCGCCCGCTCCACGAGTGGTGGATTTGACATGTTGAGACACGTGATACCGTGTCTTGGAAAAAGTGGTTTCGACAAAACCACCTTCTTGCACAAGTGTATCTCGGAAGGCACTGCACGTCAGTGTTCTTAAGACTTGGGTCTTATCTAGAATTGTCATGGTGATAACACCAGGAAACCGGGAGTGATAATGCTAATGTGTATGTTGAATCGAAATGGTACATATTCTCATGAATTGCTGAATTGTTAGCCTAATTAGTTTCTTTTTCTACATGTTTTGCAGAATTAACAACAACTCGGTCAGGTCAGACCAGTTCAGAGTTCATAGGAATGGAAGAGGCACAGGGGAATTATAGTCATCCAGAGAAGAGCAGAGGGATGGATGTCCATTTGGGCATGGAAGGAATGAACTCCAACGGACATGGAGAAGAAAGGAATGAAGATATGAATATGGCTGAGACCATTAAGAATTTGCAGAAGGATGTCCAAAGCCATAAAAGTGATAATGAAAGGCTTATGAAAGCCAAAGAGTAGCAAGATGACTTCAACATGAAGCTATTGGAAGGTTTGAACATAATAGAGAAGAAATTGGTTAGGGAGAGTGACTCAAATAGATCTGAGAGTCACAAATCTTTAGAGGAGAAAGGAAAAGTAAAAAGTGCTAGTAGACATCATCATCATCCCCAAAGGAATTCCCATAAGAGAGCAGGAAACAACTCAAGTCTATCCCCTGTTAGAAGGTATAAGAGATCTGGGGTGGATGCGCTGTGAGGAGAAATGAACAAAATCAAACCTCCTACATTTGATGGTGAGCACAAGAAGGATGAAGATGTCGAAACATGGTTGCTAGGCATGAGGAAGTATTTTCAATTGCATAATTATTCTTCTCATGATGAAGGTAGAATCACTATCTATCAACTCAAAGGAAAGGCCTCCATGTGGTGGGATCAACTTGTGCGGGTACAACACATTGTAGAGAAAAGTGTTGGAGGGAATTCAAGAAGTACTTTGAGAAGAAGTACTTGACTAAGAGATACTATGACAAGAAAATGAAAGAGTTCTTTGAACTCAAGCTTGGAAGTATGACCATAGATGAATATGAGAAACGATTTCTAGAATTGCTGAAGTATGTCTCTTTCATTAAGGATGAGACAGTCAAGATTCAATGGTATTTAAGTGGATTTCCATCGTTCATCAGTGACAAAATACAATATGATGATCCCAAGACATTAAAAGAGACCATAAGGAGAGCTAAATGCTTATATGATCAGTTGAAAGCAAGGCCAACTTTCCAAAAGGCTTGGGAAGACAATAAGAAATTCAAGATGGATTAGAGGAAGAAGGGAGCTAAGCCACCATTCTTTAGAAATAATCCATAATGGCAGCAAATGCATAAGGAAATCAGAGTGATTGATACAGGGATTCAAGGGCCAAGACAACCACCTATGCAATGTTGGGGTTGTAAAGGAGACCATAGGTTCATAGATTGTCCTCATAGAGGTGAAAAAGGTAGGGTTGTTCACAATGTAAAATGAGCTGAGACAGTAGAGGACATGGGAATAAATGTGCCAAGAATTTATGCAACCCTGGACAACAAGCAAGCAGAGTATTAGTCCCACATGATTGAGGTGAAAGGTATGATCAACAACCAAACCCTTGCTATTTTAATTGATTCAGGAGCTAGTCATAGTTATATAGACCCTAAGATGGTGGAAAGTTTGCAATTGCCAAGAATCAAGCATGGGAAATCCTGGTTGGTGCAACTGGCTACAGGAGCCAGAAGAAAAGTTAATGAGATGGTTAAGTCCTACCTCATAGACATGAATGGATTGAATACCAAGGCAGATTTGAACATATTACATTTAGGCTCCTATGAATGTTTAATTGGGATGGATTGGTTGGACCCACATCATGCTCTATTGGATTGTCATAAAAAAGCATTCACTTGCTTGGATGAAGAAGGGAACCAAAGGAGAGTGCAGGGAATTTCCAGGGCAGTAACCATTAGAGAAATTTCAACATTACAGCTGAAGAAATGTTATAGAAGAGGATGTCAAATTTTTGCAGCTCATATGGAGGAGACACCTAAAGACAATGAGCCAAATTTGGAGGATTATGCAGTCCTGAAAGAGTTTGAATATGTATTCAAGGAAGTACCAGGACTACCCCCAAGGAGAGACATTGATTTCTCTATAGATTTGATGCCTGGAGCAATGCCAATATCAAAGGCTCCTTACAGAATGAGTACACCAGAATTGAAGGAGTTGCAGATGCAGCTTGAAGAACTTCTGACAAAAGGGGTATGTACGCCCAAGTGTATCACCTTGGGGTGCCCCAGTCTTGTTTGTGAAAAAGAAAGATGGAACATTAAGATTGTGCATTGAATTCAGATAGTTGAATAAAGTGACTGTTAAGAACAAGTATCCTCTACCAAGGATTGATGACCTCTTTGATCAATTGAAGGATGCAAGGATATTTTCAAAGATAGATCTCAGATCAGGATACCATCAGGTAATAATTAAAGAAGAAGATATTAGCAAGACTGCCTTCAGGACAAGCTATGGTCATTATGAGTTGACACTGGTACCATTTGGGTTGGAAAATGCACCAATTGTTTTCATGTGCTTAATGAATGGTGTTTTCCGAGAGTATTTGGCCAAGTTTGTCATTGTCGTTTTGGATGAAATTCTTATATATTCCAAGTAAAAAGAAGGGCATGAACATAATTTAAGGATGGTGTTGCAAGCATTAAGGGAACATCAGTTGTATGCCAAATTGAGCAAGTGCTCATTTTATCAGAAACAAATTCATTATTTGGGGCATATCATCTCAAAATATGGGATAGCAGTGGACCGTGAGAAGGTAGAAGCCATTGGAGAATGGTCAGCACCAAAGAATGATATAGAGGTCAGATATTTCATGGGCCTTGCAGGTTACTACAAGAGATTCATTGGAGGATTCTCAAAGATAGCACACCCAATCACTTCCTTGCAAATAAAGGTTATGAAGTTTTAGTGGACGTTGGACTGTGAAAGGAGTTTCCAACATTTGAAACAATTATTGACAAGTGCTCCAATACTAAGGATTGTAGACCCAAATGAAGATTTCATTGTATGCATAGATGCATGTAATGAAGGACTTGGTGGAGTCCTCATTCAAGATGGATTCGTGATATGTTATGAATCAAGGAAGTTGAAAGAGAATGAAAGAAACTATGCCACTCATGATTTGGAGTTGGAAGCCATAGTACATGCCCTGAGGAAATGGAGACACTACCTCATGGGAAAGAGGTTTGAGCTAAGAATAGACCACAATGGTCTGCAATATTTATTTGATCAGCCAAATCTAAATGCTAGGCAAAGAAGATGGTTATAATTTCTAAGAGAATATAACTTTGATATAAGCATATCAAAAGGAAAGAAAATAAAGTGGTTGATGCACTCAGCAGGGGGGTGCATGAACTACGTGCTACAACCATCAACATGTATCATATTGATGTTAAAGAAAAATTTTGGAGGCTGCAAATGCAGATTTGCAGTAAATAGAATTGGTAGCAATGCTACAACAAGGTAAGATACTTCGAAAGATGGATATTTATAAGTTGGGAGTAGATGGAATACTGCTGCACAAGAACAAAATTTTCGTACCAAATGTCCAGGACTTGAAACATATAATTTTGCATGAGATGCATAATGTTCCTTATGCAGGGCACCCTGGATATTAGAAAACTATAGTAGCGGTCAAGAGCCAATACTTTTGGCTAGGTATGAAGAGAGAGATAGCAAAATACATCGCAAGATGTATGGAATTCCATAAAGTTAAAGCAAAACATAGGCACCCAACAGGATTGCTGCAACCTTTGCCCATTCCTGAATGGAAGTGGGAAGTGGTGACAATGGATTTTATTACGGGATTGCCTAGAACAAGCAAGATGCACGATTCAATTATGGTGGTGGTGGAAAAGCTTACAAAAGATGCCCATTTTATTCTACTAAAAACTATTCACAAGGGAGCAGATGTTGCTGATATTTTCATGAAGGAAGTGGCACAATTGCACGAAATTCCTAAAATGATTGTGTCTGACAGAGACCCAAAATTCACCTCTAATTTCTGGAAAGGATTGTTCAAAGGATTCGAAATGAATCTGAACTTTAGTACAACTTATCATCCCGAGTCTGATGGACAGACAGAAAGAGTGAACAGGGTGATAGAAGATATGTTGAGAATGTATGTGATGGACAAACCATCGAAATGGGAAGACTACCGACACTTGGTAGAATTCACTTACAATAATGGGTATTAGGCATCAGTGAAGATGAGCACATTTGAAGCACTTTACGATAGAAGGTGCAATACTCCAGTAAGCTGGGATAACCCAGCTGATAGAACAGTAGTCGAGCCAGAGTTGCTCAAGGAGATGGAGGACCAAATGTTAAAAATTAAACAGAATTTGAAAGCTGCCCAAGACAGACAGAAAAGTTATGCTGATAAAACAGAATCCACAGAGAATTCAAATTGGGTGATCATGTTTTCCTGAAAGTGAGAGCTAACATGAGTTCCTTGAAGCTGGGAAGTTGCACCAATTTAGCAGCCAGATTTTCTGGACCATTTGAAATCCTAGAGATGATTGATTCAGTTGCTTATATGATTGCATTGCCTGCATCTATGTTTGTTCATATTGTCTTCCATGTATCATTGCTAAAGAAATATATACCCGATGCTAATCATGTTATTGATTGGAATGTGATTTAGGTGGATCAAGAAGGCGCTTTTCAAGTGCATCCGATGCGCATTTTGGACCAAAAAGTCAAAAAGCTATGGAACTGAGCCATAGGGCTTATAAAGGTTCAATGGACCTAGTACGACCCTAAGGATGCTACTTGGGAGCATGAAGATGCAATGTGGACATAATACCCACATCTTTTTGAAGATTTTTGAAAAAATATGATATATATAGGTGTATGATGCACTGAGGACAGTGCATAAATAAGGGGAGGAGATTGTAATATACCTCGACCGAACCTAATTGTAAACGTAATATAAATATACTTAAGCTGGTGAGATGTTTTGACCTCATTTGATAATGCACATCATGTGGCATAGTGCGTGCATGAACTGCACTGTAAAATGATGTAATATGCACATCGCAAGATACCGCGCGTAGTAACTAAAGTGCACACAACCTTGAGGAAAGCGGATACTGCGTGCAGTAACTAAAGTGCGCGCAACCTTGAGGACAGTGGATACCACACGCAGTAACTAAAGTGCGCGCAATACTAAGGTCAGTGAACCTTTATGTATATGATATGCATTATAGGCTAGTGAGCCAGTATTATAAGCCATAATGCTTATGTTTTGGTATTAGGCCGGAACACCTAGATGTCAAGGGCCAATGTGCCTACTTTGTACATGACTCATGATTAATATAAAATACATCACTGCGCACATACCAACCACGATAAAAGAGACAGGGGACTGAACTTCACCAGTTAGGGAAAGGGAGGGCCAAAAGTCAAGGGAATATTATATTAATATTTCCTAAAACATAAAGTATGGATATTTATTTTATCCTAAGTTCTAAATTTGGGGACAAGTGGACAAAAGTAACTTTCGATATGACAAGTGTCAAGTTGGGGACATGCATTCATATCGTGTGGGAACTTAACTCATGGGGAGATTTTTCTCATGGATACCTTAGGAACGGGGGGGACGACCATCATTCTCACCATCACTTTTCATGAAGAGTTCACAGTGATTCCGAAACACACTCAGTTATCCAGTCAATGATTCCATGACCATTTCACTCATACATTCCGTTATCCTTGAGACATCCATTTCACCTTTTCGAAGCCTGTTTTCGCACCCTTTTTGGTTGGTGTACCTGGTTAGCTTGGAGCGGGATTGAAGAAGYGGGTTGTCAGGCCCGTGAGTAGTTCTGTGAGCGAGAGAATTGTTGGGGATTGATTTTCGAAGGTGCTAAACTGCAGCTACAACACTTTGAGACTTCCGGTCCGGCCTGTTGCTGAATCTCTGGAAGGGAAGTGGGGCAACCAAGGGATTGTTGAGCAGAGAAGGGGCACACTTCCTTGGGTCGGATAGGCATGTGGGGAATGAGAGGTTGTAGGATATTAGTTGAGTGAGCACTTGAGATAGAGTCTTTCCTGTTGTCCATGAGCCTTAGCCTAGATAGGAATCCCTTTGCCCTGGGTGGAGTTCAGTCCCAGCTTGGGGGTGACTCACTATTGAGAGTGATGAGCAATGTAGTCTATGGATGGGAGGTTCGTGGACGGTCTGTAAGCAGTTGGTGACATTCTTTCTAA
>JASDQU010245114.1:2279-23883 GCA_032191745.1 Picea mariana
AGATAGTGTTTTTAGAAACTAAAAAATAGTGTACTAGATCATAAATTTTTCATCTCAAATGAAATAGGTTGACAATAGATTTCTAATGATGTATCCCATTCATCAAACAAAGTTAGCTCGACAACCCAAACAATGGATCTAGTAAATTTTAATCCTAGTTAACTTTTGAAGGCCATAACTTCCTCCTTTAGAATTAGATTGAGGCACACGTGCATTGTATGGAAATATATTGAACAATAGAACACAGTCATGGAGATGAATTAAAATTCTAGGCATGTTAAAAAAATTTAATATGGAATAGAAGGTACCTATATCATTCAAGGTCAAAAACACTAATTGGCTTGGAACTTCAGTAGGCTGTATCTAGCATCCCAATGCCTAGAAAGAGGTGAAACTTGGAAATACTATACAAAATATATATATGAATAAACACAATTGGGATCCTACAAAACCGCCAATGGACCAGGTGAAAAATGCATAATTACGGTTCAAATTTGCACCTCGTTGAAGTATGAACAAAAGAATTAATGGACAATTTTCAAATAGCCATAACTTTCTTATCAAGACTCAGAATTGAGCACAGAAGAATGCATTGGAAAGTTCTTGGACATTAGAATATAAATATTCACAAAAAAAAATAATCTCGGCAATCAATTTTACAAGAAATCAAAATAAATAATTATGATGCATTATTGAACTGGAATTGTACATAATTTCATGAATTTGTTAAATTATTTAGCCTAACAAGTTTTGTTGGTTGCACATTTTGAATATTTAACAAAAAATAGATCAAATTAGGATAAAAAATGAGATCAGAATCATGGAATATAAACAGGGAGTTTACATCCATGAATATGAGATCATAGGGACATTTGTCAATATAGATAATGAAGGTGCAAATTCAAATGGGCATGGAGAAGGAAAGGAAGAAAGCATGAACTTCATAGAGACCATAAAATTTTTTCAAAAGGAAGTTCAAGGTTATAAGGTTGACAATGAGAGGCTTATGAAAGCCAAGGATCAACATGAGGGATTCAACATAAATTTAATGCAAATCTTGGACCTAATACAAAGGAAGATGGATAAGGAGAATGACTCAAACAAATCAAGAAGTCACCTGTCTCATGATGAGAGGAGATGAAAAAGAAGTGTTGGAAGACATCACCATCACTCACCAAGGAATTACACTAGGAGTGAACATAGTAGTTCAATTCCATATCCTTTCAGGATCTCACCAGTTGACTCAGTCTAGCTAAGGGGGTAACTAATTCCCATTCACATGATTAAAGTTTGGTGATCCTCTGGTTTCCTCCCTCTCTCTCGCAAATCCTCTCTGCGTAAACATGTTCTTATGAGTATTTCTAGAGGATATTTTTTGGAGCAAGTGCATATGTAACTAATTCACCTACTTAATCCCTATAATAGCCATGGTCTCTGACCACCTATTAGCTCAGTCTATCTAAGGGGGTAACCAATTCTCATTTGCATGATCAAAGTTTGGTGATCCTCTGGTTTCCTCCTCAAAATTAATTGATTGTCCTGATGCTCCAAATGATGTCTTGGTACTCCAATTCATTATGCATTTGATGCTCCAACTCCAACAGTTGTTGTCGGTAAGGAGAAATTATAAATAGGATTCTACTAGGGAACTCTATATGGTGGGTGGAAAAAAACTACGCTTGTGAATTAAATGAGTTATGTGTTAAGAGGAGGGAGAAATGAACAAAATAAAGCCTCCTACATTTGATGGTGAACAAAATAAGGATGAGAATGCATATACATGGATTCTAAGCATGGGGAAGTATTTTCAATTGCATAATTACTCTTCACATGCAGAAGGAAGAATTTCCATCTATCAACTCAAGGGAAAAGTGTCAATGTGGTGGGACCTATTTGTTCAGGTGAAACACAATGATGAGAAGAATTTTACTTGGAGGGAACTCAAGAGGTATTTTCAAAAGAAATACTTGACTAAGAGATACTATGAAAAGAAAATAAAGGATTTCTTTGAACTCAAGCTTGGGAGTATGACCATAGATGAATATGAAAGTTGGTTTTTAGAGCTACTGAAGTATGTTTCTTTCATCAAGGATGAGTCGATTAAGATTCATATGTATTTGAGTGTGAATCTATCATTTATCAGTGACAAGATAAAATTTGATGATCCCAAAACATTGGAGGAAACCATAAGGCAAGTTAAATGCCTTTATGATCAACATAAAGGAAGGACAACTTTCCAAAAAGCTTGGGAAGACATGAAGAAACGAAAGATGGAAAAAAGGAAGAAGGGGACTAAGCCACCATTCTTTAGAAATAATTCTTAGGGACACCCAAATTCTAAAGAACCCATAATGACCGAGATACTGGGGCAAAGACCAAGGCATCCATCTAATCAATGTCTAGGTTGTGGGGGAGATCATATGTACAGAGATTTTCCTCACAGAGGTGAAAAAGTGAGGATTGTTCACAATGTACAACAAGATAATATAGTGGAGGACATGGGAAGAAATGTACATGGGATTTACACAGCCTTGGACAACAAGAAAGTTGAGTTTCAGTCACATATGATTGAAGTGGAAGGTAATATCAACAACCAAACCATTGCTATTTTAATTGATTTAGGAGCTATTCATAATTATATAGATCCTAAGATGGTAGAAAGATTTCATTTTCCAAGAAGTAAGATTGGAAAATCTTGGTTGGTGTAGCAGGATACAGGAGATAAAATAAAAATTAATGCGATGGTTAAGGCATGCCCAATGGACATGAATGGACTGAGAACCAGGGAATATTTAAACATCATACCTTTAGGTTCCTATGATTTCCTAATTGGTATGGATTGGTTGGACCAACATCATGTTGTCGTAGACTGTTATAATAAGGAATTTACCTTCTTGGATGAGGAAGGTAACTTAAGGATAGTACAGGGAATTCCTAGGGAAGTAACCATCAAAGAAGTTTCAGCCTTGCAGCTGGAGAAAATTTATAGGAAAGGGGGTCAAATATTTGAAATGCATATGGAAGAGACACCTAAATATAAGGTACCAAATATTGAATATTATACAGTCCTAAAGGAGTTTGAATATGTATTTAAATAAATACCTGTATTACCCCCTAAAAGAGATATTGATTTCTCCATCAATCTGATGCTTGGAGTAGCCCTAGTATCCAAGACCCCTTACATCATGACTACGCCAGAATTGAAGGAATTGCAAATGCAACTTGAAGAGATTTTGAAGAAGGGGTATATATGCCCAAGTGTGTCACCTTGGGATGCCCTGGTATTATTTGTGAAGAAAAAATATGAAACATTGAGACTTTTCATTGACTTGAGGTAGTTGAACAAGGTAACTGTGAAGAACAAGTATCCTTTTCCAAGGATCGACGACTATTAGACAATTGGCTTAGATTTATGGATAGTTGGTATGGATTGTTGGTTTCCATTGATGTCAACCATTAGAGAGTGATATTATAGATTGATTTCAACCCTTAGTGATTGATTTCAACACTTAGAGAAGCCTGGTAGCGAATTCTGGTAGCACAAATGCATGGGTAAGGGACCTGCGTCTCTTTGAGGTATAAGGGCATGAATATTAATGAATTTATAGGTAATACTATTCTATATGGATAGTACATGTCATGTCATTTCTGGTGATATGTGGAACATCACATAACTCCTCACGGTTAGAGAGTTATGGCCTTCTGAAGTTGGAGAACCCTCATGAGTTATCTAGAAGCCCCTAGAAGGTCAAATAAGTCAAATTACTCTAGAAAATCCTAGAAGAAGTTGACTAGTCAGAGTGGGTGAAACTAGGAGTTAATCATGGGTATAGTTTTTGCATTAATAAAATAATTAAAAATAAATTAGTTGCAACAATAAGTTGTGAATTTGGTAATTATGGTAAAGTAGTTGTGATGAGAAGATTGAATAGTCAAAGTGGTTGACCAAGAAATAAATTAAATAATAAAGTGGTTGCAAAAAGAAGTTAGTTAAGGGAAAATAAGCTATGAATTGAATAATTATATAAAATTTAGTTGCAACAAGAAGTTTTTGAGTAAAGAGAAATGATTTAAATAATAAAGTAGTCAAAGTGGTTAAGTGGACAGAGTGGCTAAGTGGACAAAGTTGGTTAAGTGGACAAAGTGGCTAAGTTGAAAAAGTTGGTTAAGTGGACAAAGTGGCTAAGTGGACAAAATGGTTAAGTGGACAAAGTGGATAAGTGGACAAAGTGGTTAAGTGGATACTTCTAGAGGAAGCTACTTGGAGAGTATAAATAAGAGAGAAAGGATCTCCCATTTGTATACATTGAGCATATGGAATATCTACAAGTGAATGAGGTAACCAAAAGGATATATTGGGACAATTTCAGAGGGAAGGTGAAGTAAACAAGGCCGAAATTCAAGGGAGGATAAAGTCTTCTGATGATTCTTTCTAAGGTATGTTATTTACAGGTCATCTCACCATGTTCACAATAAATGTTTTTATAAATTGATTCAAAAAATGAAATCAGGAGGCTATTGAGAGAACATATCCAAGTAATTGTGATAAAAATTTCAGCTTGTGGGTCGTTTTATTTTGGGAGTTACACTCCGTGGAAAATAGGGTTTATGGCTAGTCCTGGAACTAGTCTAAAACAAGTGTTTCGGGTAAAAACGTCATAAATTCTTCATAACAGATCCAAATTCAGCAAGACCAAATGTATTGGTTAGGGTACATTCTTTAATATGTGTTGTACCAATTTCAGATCTATACAACAAATATTCTATGTGGGGCACGCTCTACAAGTTCTTTCTCTATAATAAGCTGGAATTCAACAAGGTATGTCATTTTTTTTATAACTCCTTTTCTACGAGGTTCCAAGTAGTGAAACCTAGAGGAATTGCATAAAAGACACTGCAGAACATTGTGTACTATTTTCATATCTGTATTCATTACAGGTACATAGTTATGATTATTGCAAGTTAGGGTTGTTGACTAATCCCAAATTAGTCATGTGAGACTAAAGTAAAGTTTGATGAAAATGCTAGTCTCTTGTTGTTAAAGTTAAGGAAGGTTTGCAAGTATGTGATCATATACACTAGGTATGTGATCATATACACCAAGTCTGTTACACAGTTACAAATCATATTTGGATGATGAAATTGATGAGGGATTTTGGTTGAGGTATGTTACAGATAGAGGTTGTATAATAGTGAGGTTGTGGCACATGGTTTGATGTAATGGTTTATGGTATTTGGTTGCTACAGAACATTTTCATGGTTATATTGGTATATGTATTTGGTATATGGTTGAGGTACCTTTTGGGTACATGGTTGAGATAAGTAGTTGGTGATTTGGCACATACATGAGGTGTATAGTTGATGATGTTGGCACATCTTGATGAGTCATAGTTGACGAGTAGTTGATGCATGATTGGTACATACTTGGTACATGGTTGGAGGCACTTGTTAGTAGTATTGTTGAAACATGGTTTATGGATTATGTAGAATACTTGTATTGTTATATTATTAGAAGAACATATTGATCTTGGTGATGATTATGAGTTGTTGTGTAATGCTTGGTTTATGCATATATTGGTGATATTGTGCGTGTTAGCACTCTGTAAATTTGTTCGGTTGATAAACAAATGACAAAGGTAACCTACAAACCAACTTTAGAGCTGGGTACTAGCTTGCTCAACTCATAGAGTGCTCTCTCATGTCACTTTATGTTTCTTTGGTAATCAATCGCTAGGTTTGGTTTTTTTTTGGGGGGGGTTTTATAAATTTGTTGGCAAGGATGGGGAGGGACACTTAGGGATTATGGAGTCAAAATTATGAAAATGAATGAAAACACTCACTGGCCAGTAGAAATCTCCAGAGGATAAAGGCTAAGTGAGGCAATGAATCTGAGTTATAAATTTTAGTTTATAGAGTGTAAGAAGAAACAGAAAACAATTAACTGCATCAGAGTATTTATTAAATGAATTTTGAATTATTTATGAAGAACTTAACATAGTTTAAATTGATTAAGCCAAGAGCATCACAAGATGAATTCTGGCTTTTAAACTATCCAATTTAAACAAAAGACAATGTAAATGGAATTAACGAACCCATGAAATACATACAATGAGAGAATACAAAACTCATATCACCACCATTAGAATCTTTTCATAGAGACTTCAAAATCTTTTGAATATGTATTCAATTCAGCTCCAGAAAATTACAATTTAGTTTAGAACAACTAAGGAAGTGCCCTTGCACTTCTGCCAACATTAATACATTCAAAAATTCTAACATTTATACAATTTGAGTTCCTTTCAATTAGAAACCAATTACAACAATTGAACTGAAACATTTCATATTCTAAAACTGACAACAATAATTACATTTGATAGTTTCAGTATGGGAACCGATTACAATGATTAATCAAAAATGTTTCATGGACCAACAGTCGATTCCTCTGACCCTTCAACTTTTTCCTTTTCCATTTGTCTTGTTTTGGTCCTCTGTTAGTTTTTCCATTTTGGTGACACGTGGGCATTATCTATTGGTTCCTGGAAAACTACACTTTGTTTTTCCTAGCTGCACTATCTCCTTCCACTACAAGCCAGAAGGAATATCGTAGTCCATCATCTCTTTAATTAGGATCTCTAGGTCAATGCATGAGGCATACGTCATGACTGATAGTCCAATATTTATTGTCTTGAACTGATTCAAGATCTCAAAATCTGTTATCAAATATTCCACTAGGGTTGCTCATTTCAATTTTCCTCTAGGATTTTAAACTTTGAGTGATCCATTCTGCATTGGTGGAGGCAAGAGTTTTATTCCTCCTGATCATACAATTTTCCTTTTCCATCCCAAAATGGTGGGAGGCCTTTGATGAAAAACTCTTCAAACAAATATTCGAATTCATGTATACTATGTTCCATCTGTATGGCCTTGGTTTGGACTAATTTTAGCAGGTTATGCTTGGCAATGACCCTTCTGGCCCAAATGATCAATGTAGTCCTATCTTTGACCTCAATGGTGTGAATTTCTGCAGTGGGGATGGAATTCAGTAGGTTTATATCATTTTGGGCCCACTCCGAGGGTTTCTTTGCTAGGGTCTCATTTACAACAATGAACCTGCTTCTGGATATGATGGCCATGCTATCTTTGTCATTGATAAATTTCAAGTACACCTTGAATTGGTAGCTTCAGTAGTAATAGAATCCCATATGATGTGTTTGGCTCCCTGCAACAATCCTTTGCCTTTCAACCTTATTTTCAGCTTGTCTACTCTTTCCTTCAAAGCTTGATTCTCCTTTTGGAACTGAGCCATCCTCTTATCTTTTGTTTTCATTTCTTGCTTCAATTTTTATATATCTCCCTTTAGGCCTTTGATTTCTCCCACCTTCAAGCTAACTTGTGACATAGCCTAGAGAAGCCCTTCAGTGCTTGGCCTAGATTTTACAGTAGAAGGTACAATTACAACCATGTTTGGTACTCATGTCTGTCATTGTGATCAGTTCACTTTTTCTTTCTCTAGCTACAATACCTTGGCCTTGTAATTCAATGCCTCTTGTCGAAATTCCCCTTCTCTTGTTCTAGAGCAACCATTTATGTTGTTTGTGGGTGCTCTATGCCAGACATTTTTAGTTTCTTCTTCAAGATTTGAATGAAATTGTATTTTTCTTCTAAGGAGGATTCCATTCCCTCAGGGCCTTCAGATTCTATCCTCTTGAACGAAGTTTTCCAAGCTATGCTGGATGCTTTTTCTTGCCTCAACCGCCCTTCCAAATTAATTGCATAAGTTGACAGTTTTGAATTCTTTAGGATTAGACCCAATTAATATGAATACAACATGTCACTGGTGTTCCTGTGGAATTTCAGCTTGTTTGGGGCACTAATGTTTTAATGTTTTAGCTTGATCTCAGATAATTTATCCTCATCTACAACTGCTATATTGAATGTCTTCTTCTCTACATCTCTCACTGTGAATAGAGAAGACTTATGCTGAGATATATTTTCCACTTCAGGGATCAAATCCCTCATTTCACTCATATCCAAGTTTCCTTTCTCAACATATTGCTTTGCCAAATCTTCTTTATATTGATAGGCTGGTCCAACTGCCTTATCAAAGATGTGATTTTTGTTGCTAAAATTCCTGGACATGACTTCACTTTGGAGTTTCCTTCCTTTTCTGACTTCTACATCATTGGTGCCACTCTCCACCGTATCCATATTTACTTGTTCTTTATGCTCTTCCTCCTCTAGATCCACTATCTGTGGGGATTGTGTGATATTCATCTTCTTAGGGGCATCCTGTTGACTACTGGTGCCCAGGGCCTATGAACTGCTTCTTTTGTTGTAAACACTTACCTTGAGGACTTTGACTATCAGTTTCTAAGGAGTTTGTTGTGTTCGAATCTGTTGTAGCGTTGTCTCTTCTTGATGTGTTTGATTTGGTTGTAAGATTGCTTCCATATCAACACAGACACCTAGATTGGCCAATTTGTCAAATCCCTCAACATGTTCATGCTCATAGGGGGGTTGTTTGTTCATCCGTCTTCTCTTGGATATGATCTGATGTGGATCATATCTTATTCCCTATAGCCGTGCAAATCCAAACTCCTTGAGCTTGACCTAGATATTGGATAAACCTTATCTTGTCTTGACAATGAAAGGTCCAATGATGAAAGGAAATTTGAGGTTGGATGCCTTGTGTAATTTCAGGAAGTGCTATGTTTTTTATATCATTCTTTTACTGGTGAATTCAAGGGAAAAGACTCTAGGTTTCAGAAAGATAGGCAGAAGATAGGGGGATTCATGAAAACCATAAACCCATATCACCATTGAATGCATGAACAACACCCAATACCCCACTCTGTTTTCTGGATTTGGCTGCAAATAACTCCTCGTGTCATCTAGGACTCTTGGCAGGCTGGTTTTGAAAATTAGGTTGTAAACCTTAGACATGACCTTGTTGATCAAAATGAGCATTGTGATTCTTTTACATTCAGTTGATATGAATTTTTCTTCAGGGGAATCTCTCTTGTTTGTCTCTAGGAAAATATTAAACAAGTATGTGCAAAACCTGAAATGTCTTAGTGATTGAAAATTCATTAGATGCTTGTGGATATTATCAGCTATGAATCTATCGAAGCTGATGCAAATTGACTGACTGAACTCCGACTGAAAAAAATCCAACAGAAAACCTAACATGACCTCGACCACACACTTGTCATTATCTAGACCTAGAATATGAATCAATATGGAACAGACCCATTGAACTTCAATGAGCATGATATTTACACTCATTGGTAGGGATAGACTTTCATAAATATGCTTTGGTTTGACAATTGTTTGCAAAAATAGGTCTTTAACCTCTGAGGGACATTCCTTGTAAACCATGATTATATTTTTCTCTTCAAATGGTTCATATGTTGTGGAGAGGGACTTTGGTATGCCGAGGGCACTTCAAATAGACAGACTCTTTACCATACACAGGACCTTGGACCCTAGTTTATTTAAGACAACTTTCTCTTCCTGTGCGTATTTCTCTGCACACTAACCTATGAATTCTGGGAAAAGGAATGTGACCTCGACATCGTAAGGGAATATGGTGGCTTGGATTTCTTCAAGGAAGGGTATTTGTTACCCTATATTATCGAATAAATTATGACTAGACATAGAGATGGGCGAAATGGTGATTTCGTTGTCGAACACATCTGAATCTTTGTCAATTAGGGATTCTTCGTTTGACATGGGGTCTTTCTCTCCTACAGACATAATGACAGGGTCCATAGTGGTGATGAAAAATGCATGTAAACAAGCAAAAAATGTGTGAGTTTGGTGTACTGTTGAGCTTCAGTTTGAATGGAGTGGTCGCACCAATATTCCAACATTCCAGTAATTTGAAAAATAATAAAATAATGATGAGTGCCCCCTTTATATAATTTTTTGATTTAGGGGGCGAGGGGGAGATGTTTGGGGCAACCCTCTTATCACTCCAAAATTCACCCAATGGCACCACGTGTTCCTGAGATGAAACAATGGTTTACTTTTCAACCTACTTTCGGGAATTATCCTCCACACAAGTTCTACCCCCGAAATGATCCCCCACTTTTGATATGTAGTTCCCATGATATGTGACCCATCAAGTCCCATAAAATCCACGTTGCCACTAGACTTAGCCTCCTCCCACTAGACCTCACCCTGTCCTCCATTTTTTCATTCCTCCACATCAGTTTTGCGCTTTGCTAAGTCCTGGAAACTGGATTTCACACAGAAATTGTTATGGTGATAACATGAGCTCCAACTGGGTATGTTATCCTCCTTGTGAGGTAGCAAATAATGGAATACCAAGTGCCTACCCATTGGGCTATGATCTATTCCTGCAACTGAATTTACCAACATTTATTCGGAAAACTCAAAATCTACTCAGCATAGCTCAGGGCCTTCACCTCAGGCTTTAGTTCTACTGATTTAATTTCAACTACTTCAACTAAAAAACAAAATGGTTATGTACAATGAATGGAAAGGGTGATGGTTTCTTTAAATGATATAATGTTTGAGGAACCTTCCATTCACAGGTCCTCCTCCAACTATGTATCCATTACTTTCCTGTATCAGATAGGCATTATTCCCATGGTATGCCACGATTGTGAAAGGTATTAGCCATAGATGGTCAAATTTCCCATGTTTTCCCTTGTCTTCATTTCTGGCATCCCATCTTAATACCAAGTCTCCCACTTTGAATTAATCCTCCTTGGTATGCCTATCAAAATATTTTTTGATCTTGTCTTGGTGCATTTGAGCATTGTTGAAATATTTTTCTCTTGTTTGTTCGACATTGATCAGATCATCCTTCCTTCTTCGAGTGGCATTTCTTTCAGCATCCTTCTCATGTAACAACCTCATCACTGGAAACCCTAATTTAGTAGGAAAAATTGCTTATGTTCCATAAAACATATGGAAGGGTGAAGTGTCAATAGATATTTTTGGAGTGATCCTGTCAGCCCATAGTGCATGGAAGAGCTTTTTCAGCCAAGCTTTTTTGTTATCTTGAAGCAACTTTTTGATAATTCTGGTTAAGCTTTTATTTGAGGAATCAACTAAACCATTACCTTGGGGTAATAAGATGTGTAGTGGCCAAGAGTTTTATTGTAGTCACTGCAAAATTTCTCCATATTTTTGGACTTAAATGTTGTTGCATTGTCTATAATGACATTGACTAGACACCCAAACCTAGACAAAATATTGTCTTCCAAAAACTAGATGATAACAACATATGTGGCCTGCCTAGTGGGAACTACCTCAATCCAATTAGTGAAGTGATATGTGGTTGTCATCATCCACTTGTGATCAGATGAGGACTATGGATGAATTTCTCCTATGAAATCAACGACCCATTGTCTAAAAGGTTCTTCAACATAGATGGGTTTCAAAGCCAAAGGCTGCAATTCTCTCTTCCCATTAAAAAATTGGCATTCATGATAGCTTGAAACCTCCTTGTAGACATCTGAAAAAATGATAGGCCATTAGAACCCAACCCTCAATATATTGTGCATAGTAGTTTTCTAGTAATAGTGTCATCCACAATCACCCTAATGGAAATCTCTAATGGTCCTCTTCGCCTCTTCCTCCAACAATTAACTCAACAAGATTCCCCCTGGATCCTTCCAATATAGAGATTGATTTACCATACAAAACTTTGTTGCTTTCAGTTTTAAGAACATGGCCTTAGTTTTACTTAATTCAGAAGGAGCCTGCAAATTTATCAACACATAAATGATATTTTCATACCATGGGGAGTCAAGGAATCTTTGGGATATCTGGGGGACTCTTTCTTCTTCTAAATCTGCTGACAAATCAACAATGAAATTTATTTCGAGGAGTTCACAATTTGTCTATTCCATAAGCTTGGAAATTCCCTTCCCTTTGATCAACTTTGTAGGTTTGATCTCAAGGTCATACTCCAACAACACAGCTATCCACTTTCCCCTTTTTCCCTCAGGTTCAGGTTGAGTTAAAATGCCTTTCACTAAACTTTTGGGCACATAAGAAGTGGTATGAGAATGCAAGATATTAAATCTGAAATCTTTCAGGGCCTTGACCAGTGCATATGCCTTCTTTTTCATGATATCATATTTTAATAGGGCATCCCTCAATGCTCTACTATAGTATGTTATAGGCTTCTAAAAAATTTTCTCATCCTTCTACAGTAAAACACCAACAATAGTGTGCTTTGAGGCAAAAGAGAACAATATAAATTCTTTTACAAAGTTAGGACCGGTCAGTATTGGGGCCTTGGTCAATGCCACTTTAATGTCTTCAAAGGATTTCCTGGCTTCTAGGGTCCACTTTATCTCATTTCCTTTCTTGAGCATGTCAGTGATGTACTTTATGATTTTAGCTGGGTTAGGGATGAATCTCCTCAGAAAATTCACTTTTCCCAGGAAAGATTGCACTTCCTTTTTTCTTTTGGGTTTGCCAATTTTTAAGATCCCCTCAAATCTGTTGGGATCTATCTTTATCCCCTCTTTTGAAATAATGTGTCCCAGTATCTTCCCTTCCTCCATGCCAAAATTTGACCTCTTGGGTTTCAATGAAATGCCAAACTTTCTGCACTTTTGAAAAGCCCTTCTTAAATGCTTGAGATGTTCTTCATCAGAAACTGAGTACACAATGATATCATCTAAGTATATAACAATGAATTTGTCTTTCTCATTAGTAAAATCTATGTCCATATCTTTTTGAAATGTTTCCCCTACATTCATGAGCCCAAAATGCATCTTGGCATACATGAATGTACCCCATGGTGTTGTGAATGTTGTCTTTTCCTGATCATTAGGGTGCACCATGATCTTATTGTACCCAGAGAAACCATCCAACATTGACATTTTCTGAGAACCTACCACTTTCTGTAGAATGTGATCCATCTTGGACAGTGGGTAGTTATCATTGAGAGACACCCTATTCAGATTTATGAAGTCCACACACAATATGATCCCCCCACTCTTCTTTATGATAGGCACCATATTTTCCACCCATTTGGAAAACCTCAAAGATACTATGATCTTGGCTTCAAACAACTTCTTTATCTCTTTCTCAATCAAGGGATCCAACAAAGGATTTATCCTTATTAATTTATGTTTGAAAGGTTTATGATATTCTTTGATTGGGATCACATGCTGAATTACCTCAGTGTCATAAACTTTCAGATCTTCATAGCTCCATGCAAGAACATGAGGGAATTATTTCATCAAATTGATATATCTCTGCTTGACTTTTGGGATGAGTGTTTTGGATAGCTTAATGATCTTGGGATCTTCCTAAGTCCCAATGTTGCAATCTTCAACATACCCTTCATTTACTGTAATATGTGGACTCCTGGCCACATCATTGCTATCAAAGAGTTTCTCCAATGGTACCATGCCCTTGGGAATGATGTTTCTTTTCGTCTACATTATATCTCTACCAACGATCTAATTTTCTAAGTAACTATTCTTTGTGAACACAACTGCATCCACCTCTTCATCACAATATTCTCCATCAATATTCAAATTCTCGAATCCATATTCCATTTTGAGGAAACTTTTTATTTGCTTATCATCTTCACAAACCTACCAGTACTTAATGTTATCAGGCACTATTGGTCTATGCTTGATCTCAACTTCATATCCCCTGCTAGGAAAAATTGGAATTTTGAAAATTGAAGCTGAAGTGGTAAGGGCATCAACAATATGATTATGACCCCTTGGAATCGTTGAGAGGCTATATTCTGAAAATTTTCCAAGTAGGTCAAGCATTGTATTCCTTCACGCTCTTAATCTAGGGTGCTTGGCTTGATATATTCCCTTCACTTGATTTATTATCAACTCAGAATCCCCATGAAAAAATATCTTCTTAGTACCCATTTCTTTTAAATCCTTCAATCCTAACACCAATGCCTCATATTCAGCCATGTTGTTTGCGAAATCAAAAGCCAGCTTATAAGAGCACATTTTTGTAGCCAATATGGGGGGGTTAATCCACACACCAACTCCTTCCCCCTCTCTACTGACAGCTCCATCGAAACTCATGCTCCACATCCCATTTTTTGCACTATCATGTTGCTCTAAAAAAATCTCAATCTGTTGATTAGATTTATCTTTGACAATCATATCAATCTCTGGCCCCTTCTCTTCAAAACACAGATCATTGAAGAAAATGGAAGACCCCAACTTAGTCTCCATGTAGTAGATGGGATGGTTATTCGGTTGTGACTTGTTACTGACCATGTATTTGAGAAAAACCTCTTTGTACAATCTCCTATCTTGACCAAAGATAGGGATGGTGGCATATGGCATATCCATCTGAAGAGTTCCTTTGAACTTTGCAGCCCATGACCTGGATAACAACATGCCAAACTTGGGAGGGATATCAACAACCACTACATCCATGACCATATTCTTTGTTGGAATTTGAGACAAAGGCACCACCAGATCTTTGTTTAGTCCTAAGCATTTCACCTTCCTTGAATCAAAGGAGAAAAGATATTTGTAAGGCCTTGTGATGTCAAGGCCTAACTCGTCCATGACCACCTTGGGCATCAGGTTATGGGATGATCCTGAATCCAACATGGCATTGTGCAATATCATATCATGGATCTTCAAGATGACATAGAAAGGGGGTACCTCTTCAGCATCACTATTTTCCTTACGTGTGGGCCAAATAAGATGGCAGGGTGATCATATTGTATGCTCAAAGTATCAAAAGTTTGTTCCATATTAAGCATCTTGATTATTTGATTTATATATTCATTGTTCTTGATCAATTCATTGAATGGTACATAAATATTAATCTTGGTCATCTCATTTTCAAAATTAAAGGAGGATGGGGTTTTCTCTACCTCTTTGGTGACTGTCTCCTTTCTTCTTTTAGGTACCTTTTTATGGGATTATTCCCTTTTGGGATGAATTGAAGAGGGTATGTTATTCTGAGCTTCTTTGGTAGGTTTTCCCTTTGGAGGGTTTGCAGGAACTTTCTGATTTCGAAGATTATATTATCTCTGGAATTACATGATGAAAATCAGCAACCTTGTTTGGTAATCTTCTCTTTCTACTGACAACCTGTCATCATTTTCTTGCATGAATATTTAATTAACATCCATGAACTGGTCATGTTCCTCTTTAGTCAAAAACTCTTCTATCTCATCACCTCACAACAATGCATGTTGTCTTCAAAATTGCCATCATAATTCTCATTTACATAGTTATTTTGAAAAGCAGGTTTTATTTGTTGATCCCCCTGATTCCCCTGATTCCCCTGATGTCTTTGATCTCTTTGTATGATTTTTGTGACTGCTGGTCTTCTCTTATTTATGGGTGGAACACCGACCTGTTCTCTATTGTTAGCTTATTATCTAAATCCATTCTCTCCATAATTTTCTCCATAGTTTTCATCATCATTTCAAACCTTTCTTCTGATGTTTGTGAGATTGAAGGTTGTGCCTTATCTTGAACTTTGTTCATGTCCCTGTCAGAGTCAACTTTGATCTTTCATGAGGCCATTAGATTCACTTCCACTTTTATAGCATCATTCATCATTTAATCTAATGAGGTAGATCTTCTTTTCCTCAACAACAAAGAAAAATCACTTTCAAAGCAATTATCATATCTGAGTTGAGCAGCTTTTGTGGGGGGTTTTACCTCAGTAGGCAATAGATTATAGAACTTTACAAATCTAGCTGAAAACTCCTTCACTTTTTCATTAGTTGACCTCCTCATGTTGTTGTATTGATTTAACAATTGAAGGGGGTTTTATTGTCGCCCCACTTTGCAAGAAGATTGGTTTCAAAGGATTCAAAATTTATGATACTAACTACTGAGAGAGCTCTGAACCACTTTATGACTTCTCCTGCAAGACTTTGTGCAAACAAACTCATTTTTGCATCCTCAAAATACACTTCTATTAATTCTATAAAATCATTGAACTAGTCTAGATGCTTCTAGGCTGACGCACTGCCTTGAACATCATACAGTTTTATCCTTAGATTATACTCTCGACGAAAATCATTTAACTAAGCAGGGAGTACAAGAGGGGCAAACCTATCTGCCATGGTTGTTGTGAGGACTTGAAGTGGCTGTTGGTTTTGAGTGTGGATCAAAATAGGTTTGGTAGAGGAAGATAAAATTAAATCTTGGAACCTCTTCTTGTCAAAGATGACCTCATTCAAACAAGATTCAAATTTAGTTTTGAACAGAGTTTGCTCAAAATTCACATCAAACTTAAGATCTTCAATGCTTGTTACTCCATCTTTGGGAGATGATAGATATATGTCTAAACGCAAAGATGGGATTATTGGCATTTATTTTCTTTTGTGTACTATAACACCTTGTTTCCCCTAGCTTGTAATTAATCATAAAATAGGATTACCATGCTAAGGCCTGTGGACAATGTAAATGTATTATTGTTAAAATTCCCCTATTAACTGACTATTGGGGGTGAAGCCTTAAAGTACGAGCCATGATATCTCTAGAGGAAAAAAATTAGTTAATGAAGAGAGGACCAGTGGTTTAATTATCAACCGCCCCCATGAATGGAAGTATGGTCTAGATACAGAATGTCAGCCCAAAGTACCATAGAGACCTGCAAACCCGAGATTCCTTCTGACAGAAGGAACATGACAGGTCGAAAAACCTTCCAAAGGAGGGAAGGCAAGATACATACACAAAAACAACAAGAGGGGGATATGAGAGGAGAGCACAAGCTCATAACGGAAATGTGCAAACCCAAAAGGAAGTGTAGAGAACATGACCTAAAGGACCTGAACGTGAGCTTGATACTGAAGAAGCATCTGATAAACCTCGCAAGGTCATTGTGATAGAGAGAGCCTCTCTAAGAAATGGTGTAAGTTCCCTAGTGATATCATGGCTTGGAACGGGGGTGGCCAAAGTGATAAGAATGAATGCCTTTGAGCCTCTGGTTGGGTGGAAAGGTGCACACCCATAGTCAGTTAGTTGGATGCAAATTGTAATAGATAAGTATTCTCATACACTATGAAATTGAGTTGTAATTATGTAACAAAATTAGATATACTGTCAATGACCCAGGGATGTGCCTATTTGCTTAATGGTTATACTGTATCTCTTTATTCTTTCTGAAATTATGTATTTAAGAGAGTACGATATTGCTTGATTTGTATATGCAAATGATCGAGCCCTTGTGTTAAAATAAGTGGACTGTGAGTTCGTTGACCTTGGTCACAGTTTTCACGGGTGTCCGTCGACACTCCTAGTTTCCCTAAGTCTCTAGGAGGATGGAATCTATTAATATTAGGAGAGATAGTGTAGATATGCATAGAATATCTATGAGGCAGGTAGAGACTCAGAACTCCTTCATTTCTAAACTTAATACAGGAGCACAAGGGGTTTGCAGAAGACCCTTCTAAATGTTGAGTTCAGGAGAAAGAGCATAGAGCTCTTAAGTCTTTCAAAGATTTCAAATCTCAGAAAGAGTAGCAAGGTCGAAGTATCAAAAGGGAAGGTCCCTTTGTTTGGAAGGAGAACAAATGAAAATATGTTCGAAAATAGCCACGGTATGTTGTGACTATTGAATACGAGAAAGAGTGTGGGAGTCAACCCTTGGATCCATTCAAACTTCGCGAGTTTAGAAAATTGAATGAGTTTGTTGTAAGGGAGGTAAAATCCCTGAAGTTTCGAAGTCCCGTAGTTAAATCTGAGCCTTAAATCTAAGGATGCCTGGGAACCATCCTAATAGTCAGATCTAAGAAGTATACGATAGTCAAGTTACCCGAACTATCGATGACTTAAGAATATGATAACGGAGATGGATGCGAGCCATTTAATGGGAGGAGAGGCCATCTCGGTCATCAGATTGACTCAAATACTAAAATACATAAGGAGTGTGTGGGAAATAAAAATCTTCAAGGAGATCAAGCTTAGAAGAGATAATCGCTTTTCAGAAGTGCAGATGAGCTCCAAGAGACGGACTCATAGGAGGAACAAAGGTCGAGGCCTTTGAACACTTAGATAATATTCTAAGTTGGAAGGTATCAGAAGCTTAGGAGGAGGAGTGACAGTGGTCATTTGATCACAGTGAAGAGGACCAATAGTCATCTGATCGATGCAAGGTTCTCGAGCCTTAGTGATTTGCACACGCAGGAGAGTGGTCTTACCATAGTCTCAAAGTTCTGAAGTAGTTTTGGACCATCCATCGTCAAGAAGGATAGGTGGTGCAAGGTCCATAACTCTGGAAACTTGTAGACCAGGAGAAGGTGAAATAGTCGAAGTAAATTGAGGTCATTCATCACCAGGAGGAGAATCTGGGTCCTTGATCGTCAGAAGACACATGTCAGCAGACCGTGATTTCAGGAGGAAGCAAAGTTTGAGAATTGAGATTTCTGAACCCCGAAGAGCCGAAGGAGATATGGACTGTCAAATCTAGAGGGCCATGTGACGATAGATCCTCGACTTTGGAGAAATCAATTTGTGAGTTTTAGTTCAAATTTGAAACTCCCTAAGCCCAGAGAGCCAGAGAGCAAAGTAAATCTCAACCATCTGATCATGTGAAATAGATATCATTCATCATATCATCTGAAGTAAATATCAAGCATCAGATCCAAAGGAAAGGTGGCATAAGCATGTAGACTCTAGGAAAAGACCCAAAGTAAACGACAACCCTCAGATCGTCTAAAGTAAACGTCAGTCATTGGATCTAGAGGATAGGTGGCATAAGTCTGTGGACTCCAAGTAAAGACCCGAAGTAGGTCTTGGTTGTTGATCACTGGGAGGGGTACGTGCCAATAGATCAGAATCTTTGGGTGAATGCACTCTGGAATAAACAAAATCATAGAATCTTGAAACTTCTGAAGCCCAAAGAGTTGAAGAGCCAAAGGGATGAAGTGGATCCTGTCTGTTGGCCAACAGGAGACACGTGTTAATAGATCATATATTTCAAGAAAAAAAGCTTCGAGAGTTTCAGTTGAGAGTTGAAACTCCCAAACCTCAGAGAGGTGGAAACCTAAAGTGAATCTGGACCGTAGATCTAGAAGGGTGTGTGGCGACAGATCGTGGAATCCAGGCAGAAACACTCTGGAAGAACGCAAAGAAGAAGATTTTGAAAGCGCCAAAGTTTTGAAGTAGAATCTCGACCATTGATTGGGAAGGGAGATGAAGGCCATAGATTTGGTCTTGGTTGAAAAGTATCAAAGTCCCGAAGAGAGCCAAGGCTGATGATTTTGAGAAGACGCATGGAAAAAAATCTTCCACTCTGGAATAAATCACTCCGGAAGAAAGAGAGGGTATTGAACAAGAAATCCCAAAGGCTAGAGAGTTAGAGTTCATGTGAACTGCTTGATTGAGAGGGACAAGTGTCGACATATATTCCACTCTGGGAGATAGCCACTGTAGAGAAAACAAGGTTTGAGAGTTGAAAACTCTGAATGTCGAAGCCCTAAAGAAAATCACATTCGTTGATTTAAAAAGGAGTATATCTGAGCCATCATTTTAGGAGTACCATAAATATCATGAGATCAAAGGTCCCATCGCATTGTAGGGATCAAAGCTACATGAGCTTTAAAAATTTGATGGCGCGCTGCAATCCAAACCATGGTTTTGGAGAAATGACACGTCGAGGCTCAAGATTAATTGCGGGGTGAAAAGTAGTTTTGTTTCAAGCCACCCTTGGTTGCACCTGAAATCACATGTTTATGTGAGGTTATCACCCAAGGTTTCCTCAAGGAAGGGCATATCAGAAAAGGGGCTAGCACCCAAACTCAGAGATTTCACAAGCGCGAAGGGAAGGTCACGGGTACCATTAGACCTGCATCAGGAAGTCAAAAGTGTATGTGTTTAATTACATAATGAGACCATCAAGGTATTAGATAGTCGTTTGGCTCCATAATCAGAGATCCTTGACCAGGAGATCAGTCTGGTTCCCCGACTTTCCAAATTAGAAATCGTAGAAAGATAAAATTTGTTTCTATAAGGAGAACGATTTAATTTTTTTGCCCCATCGTGGGTGTGTTAAAAATTGGTATCAGAGCATGTTTACAATACTTGGCCTACTTGGGCTCATTCACAAGTCGTGTAAATAGGTATTTTTATCTGTATTTACTCCTTGAGGAGAAGGACTGTATATTGAACTGGTGATTTTTGGGAATTCTTGTTGAATTTCAACAAAAGAATTTCTTTATCCCTTGTCAAAGTGATAACTACTCTTACTGGAGTAGGGATATGTTAATTAACATTTATAATAAGACTTGAATGTGGATAGCTTAAGGTGGCAGGGTTCTATCAAGAGTAGTTGAAGCTCGAAGGAAGGATGACCTGGTGTTCCTAACACTACTTCTAAGCATGGGTAGTTGGAACCTCAGACACTGATGATGGTTGATTATATAATGGTTAATGCATTTTTGGGATTAAAGGAATCTGATAGGATCAGGCACGATCCTTGGAAGTTATAGTTACTTCTTTATATCAAACTTGGAGTATATAACTCCTCATGACCATAGAAAAGTGATATGGGTAAAACCCTATGGACGTTGAAGCAAGGACGTTTTATTGCTAGATGTTGTCACATAAAGAGGAAAGTGACCCTAGTTGGTTATAGCCATGAGAGAAGGAAACATCAACATGAGATATGACTGTGAGATTAGTCATGTAAGTGACTGGAATCTCAAACTAAAGGACACTAATGATGAAATTAAACTATCAATTGAATGCATTATCTAAAAAGGTGCAATAGATGCACCTACATATACATGATCATAAGGATGCTTGGAATATCCTTGGAAAAAGGATATAGAATCTTGATATGTCCATGTGTGTGAATGACATGGAAAAGGTGTAAGCAATAAGCTAGCATGATGAATACTTTGTTGTGTTTAATTATGCTTGAATGAATGGGTTTAATGCATTGTGAAGATTCTTAATATGAAGCTTGATATCGATACCAGTTAGGTATGAATGATATTAAACGTGCAAGTGGCGCACATGTATGATGAAATATTATAGTTGTAGGCACCATATGGTTACCTTGATGAGTGAAATATAAAGAAAGAATTGCTCTTGTCTAGATTAAATGAATACTATGGATGCATAGTTGACTCCATTCTGAAGAGTCATGAAAGTTTTTTTCCAAATAATATCTTGAGGGGAAGGTATTCCCTTTCATCAGGGAATACTAATATAATTAGATAAAAGGGTAAATGAGAAAAGATGTTAAGTTGTCATAATAAAAAGCAAATTATTATGCATTTGAGAATCATATGAGAAGGATTGTGAACAATCCTGAGTTGACTGATCTTAAAAGTAAAGATGTATGTGGGTTGTGAAATATACCTATGACAGCTACATGCAAGCTTAGGATTATGAATATGGTTAAATACATCATGGATGTATGTTAACAAAATCAGAATACGAATGGATACATAATTAGGTACATGACAAAGATGCATGTTTATATTCCTTGGGGAATATTTGGTAAACAGATAAAAGATAACTCAAGGTTGAGTTCAACACAGATAGTGATGGATGTGCAATAAGGAATTTTCATGATGAAGGAGTTCCCTATGGAAGAACTATGTGAAAAATCTGTCAAGTGGTTAGAGCCACAACCTTAATAACTATTG